>MU161407.1:9978-28891 GCA_015888305.1 Antheraea pernyi | reverse complement strand
TTATATTCTATACTTCCCTACATGCAGTGGAAGAATTTTTAAGTTAAAGAATTTTTTTACTGCTAACCGAGATATAAAATCGTATAGTATCGCAGTGTTTGAATGGTGTGGCTGCTGAGACATCAATTCGATGTTCGCAGGTTCATATCCCGGTGTGTACTAAGGAATTTTTCGGAATTCGCGTACATTTACTAATTTAATTTGGTGACATAATCGGCTGACGGTGAAGGAAAACATCGTGAGAAAACCTGAAGATAAGAAATGTTCTAGTAGTACCAACATACATTGTACAAGAATTCTGGATCTCTCAGAGTTTGAAACCGTCAATACGTTGTGGGCTGGCGTGGGGATTATGCCCATTCCTTCCTTCGGGAAGGGTATATGGCCCTGCAGTGTGTCTCTTATAGGTTGATAGGTGGTGATCTTGATAATTTAATGCATGCCCGCAAAAACTTTAAAAAGCTGAATTTCGTAAAAGACCGGCATGATCTAAATACTAGAAACTGTGACAAACTGGTCATCACATGTCTCAGACTCAGTGTGGCCTTCAGATTTATTGCTTAGGTATGTACTTATATTAATGGAAATAAACTATATTTCGTTTCACCGGAGAGAATCAAGCTTTTTATACTAATCAACATCATCATCATCAGCCTGTAAGAGACCCACTGTAGGACTATAGGTTATCCCTATATTCTATACTTCCCTACATGCAGTGGTACTAAAAGATTTTTTTTACTGCTAACCGAGATATAAAAGTTGGTGATTAGTATCAGGATTACAATCAGTATAGCGTCGCAATGTTTGAATGGTGTAGCCGGCGAGATATCAATTCGATGTCCGCAGGTTCATATCCCGGTGTGTACTAAGGAATTTTTCGGAATTCGCGTACATTTACTAATTTAATTTGGTGACATAATCGGCTGACGGTGAAGGAAAACATCGTGAGAAAACCTGAAGATAAGAAATGTTCTAGTAGTACCAACATACATTGTACAAGAATTCTGGATCTCTCAGAGTTTGAAACCGTCAATACGTTGTGGGCGGGCCGTCTCCGCCAAAGGAGGACAGGCAGGAGGAGAAGGCGCTTCGCCCAACTCCTCCTGCCACCGTAGCCGGACCTGAGGGGATGGGCCGGGGGGCCCATCTCCTCATTGCACGGGTCCGGCGGACGAGGGGGGGCAGCCGGTGTGTACCCGGTCTGTCCCTCTATAGGTAGGAGCCCGGCGGTCACCTTCCGCCGGGCGGACCGTGGGGGAGGCTCTACAAGGTTGATTAAGGTTGATTAGCTCGAACGACCCCCACAGAACGGTCTGTCGGTACACCGTGGGGTTTTAGTCCGTGCGACTCGGACATAACCCACCCTCTTCCCCGGGAGGGTGGCGTATCCATAAGGGATTTCCCCACGTTAAAAAAAAAAGAAAAAAAAAAGGTAATAGTGTTAGGTTTTACAATAAAATCCTAAAGTGTATTACCGATTTGCCGGACTGTAAGTTTAGGCGCCACGTCAAGCGGGTATTGATGTCAAAAGGGTATTACAGAGTGGATCAATATGTGAACGATGGTGATGACTGGAATTGACTGCTCTTTGTGCATTAACTAGTAACGATTGTAACATGTAATATATCCTAAATATATATACATACGTTTAAAAGATAAACCCGATCGAGTTTCTTGCCGGTTCTTCCCGATGACTGAGGTTTTTTTCGAACAGTTGATTGTTTTATTTTTGGCGTAAATTGAATAAAATATTTTTGATTTTGATGTTAAAAATACGAGATACAATAATTAGGTAGATTTGATTTGTGATTTTAATAAAAAGCATATGTCTTTTTCAATTTAATATACAAATAGTTGCTGCATGTTTGATGTATATTTCAGGAATCCAACATTATACAGGGATATATCTAGGAATAAACTAATGACGTGGTCGCATTTCGGTGTGTGGTGTATCTCCGCCACATACCACTCTGTCATCATTTACCTCTTCACCGATTTAACTATCATTTCTTCAGTCATCAACACTGATGGGAAGACTGTGGATTTGTGGTAAGTATCTATCGCTGATGAGTTTCTTACCATTTCTTCATTAGATAATTAAAATGTATGCTACCAACAGTTTGTAGATAAGTGCATCATAAGGTCTACATTCGTTTGTATGGAACTTAAACCCTTATGGTTTTGTATAGTCCAGTGGTTACGCAATTAACGTCATCTTCTTCTTTCTCTTGTTTTGAGAGCACTTGCCAGTGTCAACGTTTTGTTCCAATGGAGATTACAACATATTTTACATAATAAGTGTCGTGTGAACAATTTCAATATTCCAACAAAATGGTGGCTCTCTTGGTAAAACTTTCCAGGGAGTTTTTGTGGCATCTCAGAATTCATGGTCCGTTGGTATTGTTTATACGACCACCACTGTATCTTGATGTTCCGTGGTTTTTTTTTCGAACTGACTACGCTATTGACCAAGCAAGGTCTTAACAGTTTCACCGGACCACTAAGATGTGTTCCGTGGTATATTTTCCATTCACTTCACTTATGCACAAAAACCGAACTGTATTACGTAAATCACCACCAATTTGACAAAATATAGAGTCAAATAACACAAGAATGTGAATAAAATATAAAATCCACCACATCTACTACAATGTCAGTTATCTCTCTGTCAAAATCGTTTCAACCGTTTCACAATTAAGTGGATGGAAAATAATACTACGAAGCATGAGTTCCGAGATGCCACAAAAATTCCCTCAAAAGCAAAAAAGTAAAAAAAAAACCCACATAATATGTAATAATTTAGGCAAAATTTTTGAAAAATTAATTTATAAATATGTTAGTCCTCTAGTCTTTAAATCTATACCGACTCTGCAGCATGGATTTATGAAAAAGCGTTCCACAATTACTAATCTGTCTCTGTTCACAGATTATGTACTAACTAGTATGGATAATAAACAGGAAGTCGATGTTATATATACCGATTTCGAAAAAGCGTTTGATCGTGTGGATCACATTATTTTGATGCAAAAACTTTATTTTCTTGGTATACGTGGTAACTTGTACAGATGGTTTCAATCTTATATTACAAATAGGATGCAAACTGTAGTAGTGGGTGGTTCTCGTAGTGATTTTATTAAAATACCCTCTGGAGTTCCACAAGGTTCGATTCTAGGTCCGCTACTTTATAACGCTTACCTATTCGACATTGGAAATTGCTTTTCAATACTCTTTATACTGTTTGCTGACGATAAGAAAATATACTTAAAGGTTAAATCAGAAACTGACTGCATAAATATTCAACGTGATATTAATACTCTTGAGAATTATTATAAAAAGAATAAAATTAAAGTAAATGTCGATAAGTGTGTAACTATCAGCTTTTTACGTAAATCAAAAACTATTAACTTTCAGTATTATATTAATAATATTCCTATTAAAAAAGTTGACAAGGTCAGAGGCTTAGGGGTTATTCTTGATCATAAGCTGTCTATGAATGATCATATAGACGTAATTGTTAGTAAAGCATATAAACAATTAGGCTTCATAAAACGTATATGCGAACCATTCAAGAATGTAGAATGTACTAAAATCCTGTACTTTGCGTACGTAAGCAGTATTTTTGAATATGCTTCAGCCATATGGTCACCTCAATATAATAAACATATAGATAGCATTGAAGCTATACAAACAAAATTTGTCAAATTCTTATGACACAAAGATTTTCAACAATTTACAAACTACGGTGAATTATGTAGCTATTTCCATTTAGACTCTTTAGAAGGTAGGCGTCGACGGCATGACATGGTGTTTTTGCATGCTATACTATCGGGTTATATCGATTGTCCTGATCTTTTAGGTTCCATATCACTACGAATGCCAACATAATGCATACGAAAAGCACCGCTGCTTGCAGTCCCACACGCTAAATCCAATTATGCACAAAATTCAGTACTGTGTCGCATTGTTAGAACCTATAATGATATATACGATACGATAGACATATTTCGTTATTTACGGAATACGTTTGAAGGCGAAATTATAAAATTAAATCGCGCTATTTAATGCAAACAACATTATTTAAAAAGGTATAAGCAGGTAAATATGCATGTACAGGAATCGCAACACACGCTCACTCACTCACACACACTCCCTCATTAACACACCTACACAGCATATATATCCACCTAAGTACGCACCCACTAACATATAGTTTTAAGGCCAGTACGGGATATATGTTTTCGTCTTATATAACTATTATTGCTAGGTAGGTTTCACTAATCTACTACTTACTACCTACTAATCACTTTGTTGTATTAGAGAAATTCTGTTTTGTTTGTAATTATTACATATTATAAGTTATTTTATAAAAACCCATGTAAGCTGTTGAATTTCCAAATAAATAAATAAATAAACATGCAGGCTATAATTTGTAACATTAATCTATTTTTTTATATACAGGGCGTACGGTGCGGCTTTGTTCCACTTAATGATGCTTATAGTAAGCCTCAAGCTGTGGCTGCAAACGCGTTACCACACGCTTGTGTTCGTCGCTTCAGTAGTTCTCTCTATGCTAGTCTATATTATTTTCAATACACTGTACTCGATGTTTTATCTGTGAGTATTCAAAATATATAAAACATAATATATAGATGTTAATCGATTCTTGTAGATTTGTGATAATCGATTTATTTGAACTTTAATACTATTTTTTTAATCCATATGATACCAATATATATTGATATATTGATTAACAAAATAATAGCGAATTGACTTAAGCGGCAAATTACAGTAAATAAGAGAAATAAATAACTACCTGAAACGTGGTTTGATTACCAATCAATGGGTGTTTTTAGTTTTACCGTGTCAATCGACGTAACTTCGAATCCCTGTCACTGAATCGTAGCTTTTTTAATATCATACGAGGCAAACGAACAGGTGGGTCACCTGATGTTAAGTGATCATCACCGTCCATAGGCACTTGCAACACCAGAAGATTCACAAATGCGCTACCACCTTGGAGGAGTGAAATGGGGAAGGGGGAGGGGGAGGGGAGGTGGGTTTATCCGGCGCTCTCACTGACCGAACGAAACGCAACAGTGCATGCAAGCGCTACCACCTTGGAGGAGTGAAATGGGGAAGGGGGAGGGGGAGGGGAGGTGGGTTTATCCGGCGCTCTCACTGACCGAACGAAACGCAACAGTGCATGCAAGCACTTACTTCACGTCGGTTTTCTGCGAGACGGTGGTACTACCTCGTGCAAGCCGACCCATTCGTGCTGAAACCAGTAATACCTTCAGCGTGGCTCTACCACCTAAAAGGAAGGTTTTCCTTTAGGTGAAAGAAAATATCGTTATGAAACTTTAGTATGGCGGTAGGGATTTTTCTGATTTCGCTTGACTCTAGCTACCATCCTCAAGTTGAAAAACTATCGCCAAGCACCTGTTGCTGTGTTCCGGTAGTTGCACTCAAGAGCCAGACCTTTCTAGTTTTAGAGTATTTTAGATTAGATTAAATCTTAATCTTAATCTTAGTCAAAAAGTGTCTAATTTTAAGGTAATTAATTTTTAAAAATCCCCAAATCTACTTACTATTGTACTTTATTCTAATAGATATTTGGTTTATTAGCAAACTATCTGACTCGTGCCCACTTCGTTGGGCAGTAAATGTTTATAAAACAAACTACTTTTTGTTACTTAAATATAAAAAAATTGACATATATTGTCGCAGACTACCACAAAAAAGTCTTTTAATTTTTCGGGTTAATATTTTGCCTATGACACTCACAACTAAAGTGTCTTTCTATTGGTAATTTTTTTTTCAAAATCGGTTTAGTAGATCCAGATGTTACCCTACAACCTCGCAAACTTTACCTCTTTATAATATATTAATTATAGATTTTAAGACATTAAATTAATCACACGTTTAAATCAGAAAGAGAATAGTCATATATTTTCGTAGTTTTGGTCCTATTGAAGTGGCTGTTGAATTAGACATACCTATTCTTCTCGCATCGTTAATGTGTAATACTTTCTGGTGAACAGTCGAAAAACGTAAATTTTGAATTAAATCTTTTCTCGAACATAGTTGTATAACTAGCGCAAAACGTCCAATATAATATGTTATGTTAAAGGAAAATAATAAAGATGTATCACACTTCTTCCGCAGACAAATCGATGGCGATGTTTTGGGTACCTACACGAGGCTTTTGTCGTCACCATCTTTCGGTTTTCTCAATGTGTTGGTTGTCGTGGCAACACTCTGTCCCGACTATTGCGTACGTCTCATATCTGACAAGTGGGGTCGACCGCGTACCAGCACCAATATTAAAGTGGGCAACATTTTCACTACTCGATTATAAAGTAAATTAATGAATAGTAGGATATTATCGATAACATTCAGTTTCATGACTTTCCTGGTACTACCCTATTATTAAGCCAAGAGATGATTTGTCCTGTGATGTCATATTTGTTAGATTTTGAAAATCAGTTTTAAAATTAGTCTGTACAATATAAATAATTAAGTGTAAGGCAGTTTGTACAAATAGATTTTTTTTAATGGATCGCATTTAATATCATCTTGTATATACCAAATATGAATTTTTGATTTAGTTAAATGTATTTATTTATCGAATCGGAAAGTTATCATTGGCATTTCTTTACTTGAGTTGCAATAAATAATTTTGTGTAATAAATAGTCTATATACAAACTATTGTTTTTTTTTTTTTGTTTTAATTATTATTCACGCTAGCGTTCGTAATTAAATGTATTTATTAGTTATTGCACATAATGTAACGTGTGATACTAAATTAGTTGTAATTGCCGCCTATTTGGTGTGGGCGTTAAATCTTAATTTTCTGTTAAAAAAATGTATAAAATTAATTTTATATGGAGCTATGAGTTCCTAATTCGATAATAATTAAAAAATCGCATATAATCTAAATGTTTCTATGTTCATTTTTATTTTCTCATTGTAAATATATATAAGGTATTATGAAAATTAATAGTTATGCAATAAATAAGTGCCTATGTATATTAAAATGTATTGTATATTTTTATGTTTAAGTTAGTTTAGTAAATAAACATGTACTAAATCTAAGCATTAAGTTGTATTATATTATTAATATTATAACACATTATAATAATGAAAAAATAACATACATATTTTTGATAAATACTGAACATTTATCGTAAATTAATTTAAAAAATCGTGTAGCACAAAATTATTAAAATAAACGTAATTTTAACATACAATTATTTTATTAAATAATCAGAAAAATCACATGGTGGGTATTATACCATATATATGCAAGTCCTGGTGGTCTATTGCTTTGACTGGTGGAATATCAATCCAATGTCTGCAAGTTCAAACCCTGGAATTTTCCGGAATTCGTATACATTTCCTAATTTAAAATGGTAACACAATCGGCTGACGGTGAAGGAAAACTTCGTGAGGAAACCTGAACATAAGATCTGTTCTTGTAGTACTTATGTATATGGGAAAACATAGAACTGTGGATATCTCAGAGTTACAATACAATTCTGAAAATATTTAAATAATACTCGATTGATAAAGGGTATATATAAAGTTGATAGATTAATCTATAAATTAATACAAAGTTTGGGCAGATAATCTCCATTACCACATATTAGTATAGTAATCCCCAATATAGGAGGGCCGAGTGCTGGGCGCCGCCGACTCTGCATGGGAGTCGTGCGGGCGATGGCCGCCTACGGGGCTCCGGTGTGGGCCGACGCCCTCTGTGCCGCCAACGTGAGCACATTCCGTAGAGCGCAGCGCACGGTGGCAAGGAGGGTGATCCTGACGTACCGAACGGTGTTTTCGGCGGCGGCCTTCACGCTCGCCGGCTCCCTACCCTGGGAGCTGGAAGCAGGAGTTTTGAATTGATGAATTCACACACGGCGGCAAGGAAACGAAGTGGGAACGAACGAAGTGGTGGCTCCCAGCGAGATAGAGGAGAGGAAATGGCGTCTTAGAGAGGACGCCGTCGAGAGATGGAGGCAGGACCTGGTGGACGCGCGGTACGGGCGGCATACCGTAGACGCCGTCCGCCCGGTCCTGCGGGAATAGATTAGGAAAGTTTGGGGCTCCCTGACGTTCCGACTGGTGCAGGTGCTCACCGGACACGGTTGTTTCGGGTGGTACCTGCATCAGATCGCTCGCAGGAAGCCGACGTCCGCATGCCAAGAGTGCGGTGCTGACGAGGACACCGTGCAGCACACTCTGGCTGAGTATGCTGCGTGGGAAGGACAGTGCCGCGCTCAGGCTGCAGTGGTAGGGCGTGATTTGTCGCTGCCGAGCGTGGTTTCGGCTATGCTCGGCAGCGACCAGGCCAGGCGAACGATGGCCTCCTTCTGCGAGGAGATTAATGTATCCTTTGAATGAATTAGAAATTATCACGCACACATAAAAATAGTTTCCTCAAATTTATAATGTACAAACTAAATATTCTCAATTGTACGGGTTTGTTCAGTTATTTCAGAGTTATAATTTATGCCAAGTGTATTAAAATTACCGCATCTGTGGTTTGGCGGTTAAGGTGTTTGACCTAAATCATGAAAATTTGTGGGTCGATTCTCACAGGAGCTAACAAATTACTCTGGCTTTAAGGCTATATAACCTTACTTTTATGTAGAAATAACATATCAAGAATTAATCAATATACCTTGGATTTTACCTACCGATAAATTGAGCACTAACTGCCAACGGTTTCGTTAGCGTTTAAGTTTTATATTATTAAATTAATGTCAACACAGTTAGGTAAGCTTAAAGAAATTCCATAAAAAAACATGACTGTTGTTTAGGAAGCCGACTATGACGAATGAGTCGAGCAATAGAATAATGTAGGCGTTTACAGTTCGGTTCCTCGTGGTAACGTTCGATTCTCGTCGGACGACCAACTAGCGCCCGGTCCCTGACACTCCGCGTAGCGTAACATAACCCGTCCGCACTGTTATTTCGACTACCTTTAGAGTATTTTTTTTTTTCGAACTGACTACGCTATTGACCTAGCGTGCGGCGAGCTAAGGCCAGCGCTTAAGGCATTTAGCCGATTTTATTTTGACAACTAGCTCAAGGGTGCGCGGCACACCTCGGCTTGGGCTGTTGCCTGTTCATGCAATTCGCGACCTATCTGAGTTAACCTAAGTTTAGCTACATATTCATACTTATATGAGTTATTGAAACATATATGTGTACCGAGCAGCCTTTGGAGTACTTCCTGAAGTCATCGTGGTCTAGTGGTTTGAGTGGAGGAATATGATTTCGATGTCGGCAGGTTCGAACCCCGACATGTACCAACGAATTTATCGAAATTCGCGTACATTTACTCATTTAAATTACCTGAACCTGAGAAATGATCTTGTAGTACTACTATACCAATCACATAAAATAAAAATAGAAATGTGGGTTTCTCATAACTTGAAATCGCCAATACGTCGTGGGCTGGCGTGGTGATTATTACCTTCCTTCAGGAAGAGGTTACTTTTTTCACATTTACATAAAGCATTACTTTAACATCGCCATTTTTCTAACAACATAAACAAACTAATAGTGTTGCCATACATATCTTGTGACATAGAGAAGCTAATGTTACCTTTTTATATTATGTTAATATTCCAACAGTGCATGATAGTATCAATCCGTTCGAGTACTATTATAAACATAGATAAGATACTATATACTGAGAGTGATTGCTATTTTTACTAGCACGCTAAATGCGAAATGCTGCATTTATTTCGCGCGCAATAAGTATTGCTATAGTTATAACAAATAAAAAATTGTGAATTTAAATCAATCATCTTTAGCCTACATTTATATTGTAATATAAAAAAATATTCGAAAAATTTCGCAATCAGCTGATAATGTCAATATGACATTAGAAAGTCAACAGAATTTCTTATTTATAGGTTAGAATATTTCAGTTATATTTATATAGTGACTTAAAACCAATTAAATTTTTCTATATAAATATATAAACACTGCTGTTGGAAGTGACTACAAACTTGTAAGATGGCATTGATGAGGTCGCGAGATATACCGGCAGGCGCCGTGGAATTAGACGAAATGGATGCCACTACATACGTCTGGGATCTTGTCAGCGATTGGGGATCTATTGCAGACACGTAAAATCATTATATTATTAACCTTTATTTCATAATCTATGTCTAATCCTAGTAACAACATTTTTAGCAGGTAAGGTTCTAGACCTTGTTATAATTGATTGTACATTTATCAGTATAGCTTGCACTAATCAATTTCGTGCATTAGTTCACTCTAGGTTGACGCTTCCTCGTGAAGGTTTCCTTTAAAAACTGATAAAGTATCAACTCATTTAATTTGTATAAATAATAAAACCATCGAATTGTCGTGTCGAATCGTATGTCACAGTATCCTCTCAAAGACTTTTGCCTACCTCATTCATTTAGGATGTTAATCCCAGTAGAATTAATGCATAAGTTAGTGTTAAGATGTCTGTACATCAATCATGTTAGAACTGCTAGAGGAATCTTATTTAAATTTAGCTTCAAAGTCATTTCTTCTATTTTATTTTTGGCAACCACTCTTCTAGTAGACTATTATTGCCATTGTCAAGTGAGTAACGATATTGCATGTGTATTGATATAATTACAATGAACTAACAAGATGGTGGCCATCTTCTTAGAATTTTCCTTGGAGTTTGGCAAATCGGAATCCATGCTCTGTTGTATTATTTCCGGTCCACTTCACTTATGCATAATAACCAAACTATATTACGTAAAGCACCACCAACATTACACAATATAGAACTAAATAACACAAGATTATGGATAAAATATAAAGACCGCTACATGGCATTCGAAGATTCTGACAAAAACTCCCTTCAAAGTCACTTGTACAATAAAGTAGGACATTAATATCTCTTTTTTTGTAATTAAATCTGTGGACTTGTTCCGAAGTATAATAAACAGTATATATTATATGAGTTTAGGGTATGCCTGAATCAAATAATTGTACCTGAATCAAGAATTTGTATTTAATACAAATTGTTTTAATGTTTTAAAATAATAGTTTACTTTGTTGTCACTAACATGAATTTCTATGGTAGCTTTCATAAGCTAAGTATTTTTTCGTCATACAAGAGAGTATCATGGCTAGTTTACTTATATGTTGGTGTCATTTCAGTACCCATCTTCCTCATCAATCAATAAGACAAAATCTCTTCTTATATTAATGGTTGCATGTCTGAAGTGTACAATTCTGCCAGTGTCAGGTGATTAGAAAATAAAATTAAGGATATTGACCAGTATAGAACTTAAATCTTTCCTATTATGGTTAATTGGTGTAATTTGTCTCTATACGGGATTAGCTAAATCAAATGAACATCACTACATAAACACCCAAACACCATACAATATATTACAACAATAAAATATTATGCTACACCATAGTTTAATTGGTAAAGGCAACAACCTTCAATGAAGTCCATGGAATGAATACTTTATAAAGAGGGTATTTTACTAAGGAAAGTACGCTTTTCATGTTAGCAGAAGACTGGATATTACTAGACAAGATCTTTGAAACTTAGAAAATCAAAATAGGTACTGCTACTTTCAAAATATCTTATTCACATTACAGGTGGGCTCTCAAATACTCTCCAGTGGTTCTTGGAGTCATAAATTCAGTATCCGGAATTCTAATAAACAGACACTACAGATGGAAACTAAAATTAGGAACATATGGTTATTTGTCTTCAGTCATACCAATCTCATTGATGCCGGGTTTAATGACCACATTATATCATAGACATGTGAGTACTGAACACTACTGTAGATGTGTGTGTCATTGTTTTCTGTTTAAAATTTGTAAGTTTTATGTATAATGATGGTTTCAAAATATTAATTTGTCACCCTTTAAAATATAAGAAGTATAAATTAAATTGGAATTGTCATTCACAGATCAATACTATTGATGATAGCTTCTCATATAGATAAACATACTTTTATTAAAAAAAACTCAGTAATAAATAACTTTACAGATAACTTTTACTATATGATATCTACTGATCGCTCCAGAATTAAAATTTGTATCTCTTTTGAAAATTTTGAAAGTATGAAAATCAATTTTAAAGATTTATTCACAGAGCAATAATGATGATAGCTTTCTCAAATATACTAAGGCAGTGGTCAGCAAACCACGGCTTATGGGCCGCAAGTAGCTCTGCCACTCCTTAGTTGTGGTTCTGTGGCACAAAGTGTTTAGTATAGACACAGAATATTATAATATCAACTTGCCTTATAATAGACATGAGTAAACATTTTTGAAATTTAAGCCAGACACAGAAAAATTTCGCAATCAGCTGATAATGTCAATATGACATTAGAAAGTCAACAGAATTTCTTATTTATAGGTTAGAATATTTCAATTATATTTATATAGTGACTTAAAACCAATTAAATTTTTCTATATAAATATATAAACACTGCTGTTGGAAGTGACTACAAACTTGTAAGATGGCATTGATGAGGTCGCGAGATATACCGGCAGGCGCCGTGGAATTAGACGAAATGGATGCCACTACATACGTCTGGGATCTTGTCAGCGATTGGGGATCTATTGCAGACACGTAAAATCATTATATTATTAACCTTTATTTCATAATCTATGCCTAAACCTAGTAACAACATTTTTAGCAGGTAAGGTTATAGACCTTGTTATAATTGCTTGTACATTTACAGTATAGCTTGCACTAATCAATTTCGTGCATTAGTTCACTCTGGGTTGACGCTTCCTCGTGAAGGTTTCCTTTAAAAACTGATAAAGTCTCAACTCATTTAATTTATATAAATAATAAAATCATCGAATTGTCGTGTCGTATCGTGTCGAATCGTATGTCACAGTATCCTCTCAAAGACTTTTGCCTACCTCATTCATTTAGGATGTTAATCCCAGTAGAATTAATGCATAAGTTAGTGTTAAGATGTCTGTACATCAATCATGTTAGAACTGCTAGAGGAATCTTATTTAAATTTAGCTTCAAAGTCATTTCTTCTATTTTATTTTTTGGCAACCAGTCTTCTAGTAGACTATTACTGCCATTGTCAATTGAGTAACAATATTACATGTGTCTTGATATAATTACAATGAACTAACAAGATGGTGGCCATCTTCTTAGAATTTTCCTGGGAGTTTGGCAGATCGGAATCCTTGCTCTGTGGTATTATTTCCGGTCCACTTCATTTATGCACAATAACTAAACTATATTATGTAACAACAATATAACAACATTACACAATATAGAACTAAATAACACAAGATTATGGATAAAATATGAAGACCGCTACATGGCATTCGAAGATTCTGACAAAAACTCCCTTCAAAGTCACTTGTACAATAAAGTAGGACATTAATATCTTTTTTTTGTAATTAAATCTGTGGATTTGTTCTGAAATATAATAAACAGTATATATTATATGAGTTTAAGGTATACCTGAATCAAATAATTGTACCTGAATTGAGAATTTGTATTTAATACAAATTGTTTTAATGTTTTCAAATAATAGTTTACTTTGTTGTCACAAATGTGAGCTGTTTGAATTTATATGGTAGCTTTCATAAGCCAAGTATCTTTTCGTCGTACAAGAGAGTATCATGGTTAGTTTACTAATATGTTGGTGTCATTTCAGTACCCATCTTCATCATCAATCAATAAGACAAAATCTCTTCTTATATTAATGGTTACAAGTCTGAAGTGTACAATTCTGCCAGTGTCACATGATTAGAAAATAAAATTAAGGATATTGGCCAGTATAGAACTTGAATCTTTCCTATTTAGGTTAATTGGTGTAATTTGTCTCTACACGGGATTAGCTAAATCAAATGAACATCACTACATAAACACCCAAACACCATACAATATATTACAACAATAAAATATTATGCTATACCATAGTTTAATTTTGTTGCCTTCAATGAATTCCATGGAATGAATACTTTATAAAGAGGGTATTTTACTACGGAAGGTACGCTTTTCATGTTAGCAGAACACTGAATATTACTAGACAAGATCTTTGAAACTTAGAAAATCAAAATAGGTACTGCTACTTTCGAAATATCTTATTCACATTACAGGTGGGCTCTCAAATACTCTCCAGTGGTTCTTGGAGTCATAAATTCAGTATCCGGAATTCTAATAAACAGACACTACAGATGGAAACTAAAATTAGGAACATATGGTTATTTGTCTTCAGTCATACCAATCTCATTGATGCCGGGTTTAATGACCACATTATATCATAGACATGTGAGTACTGAACATTACTGTTGATGTGTGTGTCATAGTTTTCTGTTTAAAATTTGTAAGTTTTGTGTATAGTGATGGTTTCAAAATATTAATTTGTCACCCTTTAAAATATAAGAAGTAAAAATTAAATTGGAATTGTCATTCACAGATCAATACTATTGATGATAGCTTCTCACAGTAATAAATAACTTTACAGATAACTTTTACTATATGATATCCACTGATCACTCCAGAATTAAAATTTGTGTCTCTTGAAAATTTAGAAAAGAAGGAAAATCAATTTTAAAGATTTATTCACAGAGCAATAATGATGATAGCTTTCTCAAATATACTATGGCAGTGGTCGGCAAACCACGACTCATGGGCTGCACGTAGCTCTGCCACTCCTTAGTTGTGGCTCTGTGGCACAAAGTGTTTAGTATAGACACAGAATATTATCTATCAACTTGCCTTGTAATAGACAAGTAAACATTTTTTAAATTTAAGCCAGACATACTTTTAGGAAGCAGCAATAGTACATCTAATCCTTCACAAAAAAGACACTGAGCAAAGCTTAAGTTAAATAGAAAAGATTCTTTGAATAAATTTCATTTTTGTATTGTTTATATTTGGCTCTTTTGGATGATGATTTAGGCTACTGGACTAAGGGGCATACATTATAGAGAACAAGTACCCTGGTATGAAGAACAGATAACACAAATTTATCTTATATTAAAAATGGAGACAGATGAATACAAAATTTATTAAATTTTCAGTCGGTTTCAACAGCCTTGTTATTGATGAAGAATGATGGTTGTCCAGTGTGTTATGAAGTAAAGTCAGCAGTCATACAGTGCGGGTTTGGACTTGTATATCCCATGGTATTAGGACCTACTTCTGCTTTAATGGTAAGCTTGAAATTATGCTGGCTCCTTCCTCATATATTTACGAATACACAGAACAATGTGGTTTTGAATGAAGTATCTTTAATTATTTTTTTATAAAAGACAACATATCACTGAAATGATTATTCTTTTTTTTATATCACAATTGTAGTCATTGGCTAAGGTATAAAATTTGTTTTGTAACATTTACTGATATATGGAACAAGTCTGGTTCTGCTTCAAACTAAGTTAAAAAATACAAATTATAGTTTCCAGTATACTTGTATGCTGTTGACTATAATTTACCTGAACTAAAAAATATTTACCAGTATAATGCACTATAGGATCATAGAGAATAATGATTAAAAATTAAATAAACATATTGTTACTTCTTTATGACATCTAATTTGGTCCCTTTGTATATTTAATAAATATTGTATATGGAACGCCTGCTATATTTATTTCGATCAAAGCATTTCGATTTATATATTTAATCAAAGTAGTACTTAAGAAGCCTTTTAATTGATAATTTAATGTATGTGCTTAAAAACTTTGAAAACCTGCATTTTGTAAAGGACCAGCATGATCTAAATACTAGATATTGTAACAAACTGGTCGTCCCATGTTTCAGACATAGCAAAACCAGTAATAGTTACTTAGGTTAGGTTTTACAATAAAGCCCCAACACATATTACCGATTTGCCGGACTGTAGATTTAAGTGCCATGTCAAACAGGTTTTATTGTAGAAAGGCTATTATAGAGTGGATCAATATGTGAACGATGGTGATGTCTGGAATTGACTCCTCTCTGTGCATCCACAAAAACGGTACTGTGAACATATAATGTATTCGAAATATATATACCCGAAATAGATGTACCCGATCGGTGTTTCTTGCCGGTCGAGTTTCTTGCCGGTTCTTCTCGATGACTGGGTTGTATTCCGAACCGGTGGTAGTAGTAGTCCGGTGAAGCTGTTAAGGCCTTGCTTGGTCAACAGTGTAGTCAGTTCGAAAAAAAAAAACCGGTGGTAGTTTTAACGTTCATAAGCGCCTTATTAGGGCCTAAACTGAATAAAGTATTTTTGATTTGATAAGAAATATTACAATATTTGAAATATACTGTAATGAAACTGTGGGCACAGCATGTGGCGTTATTATTATATGTTTGTTAAATGGTGAAATAAGGTAATTTGTTTACTGGGTAAAAATACAATTTTTTTTTGTTACAGTTCGCACACAGATATGCTACTTATAGAGTGCCTGATTTATTTAGTGGGCCGAAAGTAATGTTGAAGTTTCTAGGAAATATGACAAGACCATTAACGGGGACACTGGCAACAATGGCTGCGATACAGTTGGTGGCATCGTCAGTGTTAACCTATTTTGAAATGAAAAATAACATTACCTTGAGACGAAAGATATCGGCTATAGAAGCGAAAATACTTGCTGAAGAGGGTCAAAGTACCACTTGAGTTAGTGTCCTAGTCGTTGATTGTAAATAGATTTAGTAATAGAAAAAATACTATTATTTAAGGAATTGTCCCATGATTTATCATTTTAGCCCTTTGATGGTTGATACATACCTATCGATCGCTTACTAATGTTCAAATTTATTGTCTTTGGCGTAATAACATAGGGCGCAGACTGAAGTTTAATTGGTAAGTTGGATGTCATCTAAAAAATTTTGATGAACTAACGTATTTGATATAGTTAAACAAATTTATTGTTACTTCTGTTGCGACTCGGAAAGAGGAAGAAAGATAGAAATTAGAGTTACAGGAGAGAGAGAGCGAAGAAGAGAAGGGACAAGATGGCGGTAAGCCGTAATGTCTACGATTTTTTCGAACTAGAACAGAAACTTGACAGTGGTCTCTAGCGTTTGAGAATAATTACTTAAAAAGTCACACAATTTCAGTAGACTTATGTCATTTGTTAACAAGACAAGCCTCGTGTGGTGCCATTTTCTTGTAAGTCGACAGTGAGCTAACCAGGCTTCCGTGTGCTGGGTGCTTTGTTAAACAAGATTTTTAATCATGCCTCATGCTAGAGTGCCAGGTCTTATTTAATTCAAATGAATCCCTACAGAAATAAGCAGTAATCGCAGACATGATTATTCTTGATAGAGGCTACTAAGAAAGCTATAAACCTTTTTTTATAAATACTTGATTTTTTTACGTTTTATCACAATCTTATTTGATGTTAAATGTCAATATGATCTAAGACCCTGGCTTTAAAAAGCTCTCATATTAAATACACCGCGGTCGCTGATGTTCGCCATTTTGCTCTTTTGTCTCGCTTTGGTTACGTTAGGTTAGACTTGTGAAAAAGGATAACGCGAACTTGCCTCGGGCGAGCGCGGTGCATTTATTAGGATTTTCTTTAAACCAAGTATTTAATACGTATTTAACTTTTTTGTAATAACACCGAGAGGGTTTGACTCACAAGTGCAGCTGCCGGAACACACCGACAGATTTACAAGTTGAGGGTGGAAGCTAGTCAGGTGGACTTAAAAAAGCACTACCACCATGCTATGGTTTCATCGCGATGTTTTCCTTCACCGGGCGCTCCCACTCGGTTGCAAGGATTCGAACCAACGTCCATCGACGTGGTGTCCGAACACACTATCAACTAAGCCATCATCGCTTCAAGCAATCCGAATGTCTCAATGTTGTATTTACTATTTTCATCTATGTATCTATATATAAATAAAATGACAGGTCTGCGAATGTGCGAACAACACGTAAAAACTACTGTTTTATTCTTAGTTCACTTAGTGTTTATAAAAATTATATAATACATAACTTCATTTGATATATATTTTTACAAAATATTTTTTTTTATTGTAGCACGGCAAAATGACTGCACTACGCCTGATGGTAAGCACAGTACAATCCAAAAACAATAGCGACCACCGAGTGACACACTATCCATCGCCGGTCGCCGCTGCCATGCCGGCCTGCGAAAAGCTGGATATGCACAGGCTGATCCCGAAACGCGACCCGCAGAAGCGAATCACTATGACGGGGTTTTTCGCCATATATATGGTAGTTGCGACCCAGTCAGGCTGTAAAACCTTATCACCCGCCTATGATTTTTAATAAGTATTGAGTTCCTTGATGTGTTTTTTTGCCGTGAAAAAGTGGGGCAAACGGTGTCATGTGTATGGGGAAAATAACGCAGACGAATTAAGAAGTATTAACTAGTAATAAATAAAAGTCTAGATATAGTTTTCTCTTTAATTATCTATATTATTATTATTATTTTTAAGAATTACAAAATATGGACAACAAACTGCACGCAACATTTATAAGAGAAATATATTTATGTACATTTTCTAAGTTTTGAACACTTACCATTTGAATACTCCTTAATGAAATAAAAATTAATAGAAATTATTTTGCACTCATTATGCTTCAAAATTTATACAATGTGTCGTTTAAAAAATACGAACATTAAAATGTATGGAAAGTACCTTTTCTAGTTTTATGTAAGACAACTAATTCAACGCTCATATTATAACATTTGAAATTAAAAAAAATGATGCGTATCAAATCTGACACGCGACTGGAGTTTACTCATTAAAAGAACGAGTGTCGTAGAATACCAATACAATGGGCAAAAGGTATAAATAAACGCATCTTTATATAGTAGCTATGTATATAGTCTTGATGAAAATATATCCTTTCAGTCAGGTCACATATATACAGTGATGTTTATATGCATATTCAGTATAAAATACGGAAATATGTT
>MU161406.1:29536-43007 GCA_015888305.1 Antheraea pernyi | reverse complement strand
ATCCTTTATTTCTATGCTGTAAGATTGAAGGAAGCCTCCCATAACTTCTATGGGTTTTTAATTTGATATCATGCTGGTATTCCGAAGATGGCAATATTACTAGGAATAATAGACAGAGCAAAAAACGATTATTTATTCTATGCCCCATA
Organism: Antheraea pernyi; assembly: GCA_015888305.1. NCBI lineage: Eukaryota > Metazoa > Arthropoda > Insecta > Lepidoptera > Saturniidae > Antheraea > Antheraea pernyi. The sequence goes on along the minus strand of MU161406.1, from coordinate 42,858 downwards.
ATTTTACATAACTCACTCATTTTTGGTTGTAATTTGGTTGGTTATGGGGAGCATATAATATAAAAACCCTTATGATCTCACCCATAAAATAGTCTTGTAATCATTGGAAAATTGTGTCCAAGCACCACTTTCAGCTACTGGCTGGATTTTTCTGTTTTTTAGTTTTATTCTTGGCAACCAATCTTCTATTAGATTATTACTGTCATTGTCGAGTAGCTAATGATATTACAAGTCCCTAGGTCTCATTTCAATGAACTAACAATATGGTGCCTACCTTGCTGAAATTTTCCAAGCAGTTTTTGTGGTAAGTATCCATGCTCCGTGGTATTATTTTCCATCCGGTTCACTTGTGTACAATAACCATGACTATTACGTGGAATACCTCCAATATTGCAAAATATATAACCAAATAACAGAAAATTATGATTAAAATAGTAGATAGACTACATGACACTCGAAAATCCTGCCAAAAACTCTATCGACTCAATTACTATCATCATGAATATGGTGATAAACCAGACACAATGACTAGTTTTGGTTTAATAGTTTATTGAACTGTCTAGAAAAGATCCAATAGAATTGCTTAGTTCCAGATAGTCTAGTCTAGAAAGCGTCAACAGTATTTTAAAGTTACGTTTATTACGAACCTATAGTCGCCAAAGTTAAGGGTGAAAGTTTCCGACTTCCCAGCCTGGTAGGTCTTAACGTGGGTGAGAGGCCAAACCTGCAGGATTTCTTTTGTTACCTCATCCAGTCTGAGAATCGACTCGGAATTGATGCCAAGCAGACGAGGCACAAGTTTCTTCTTTCCTTTTTGCTTCTCCTAAAATTTGAGAAGAAAATTATCGACCTTAAGAATGAACTTTAACTTAGGCATTTGAGGCTTTAACTTAGGCGTCTGTTCAAGCTCAAAATCAAAACAGCAACACTCGAGGCGAGACATCGACAAAAACGAATCAATTATAACAAAGCGCAAAGTTCGCTAAAATTAACAGACCATTCTAAAGAATAAAAAACGTATATTATATCAATATAAGACACTTCAGCATCCGAGATCAAGCAGCCTCCATACTGAGTTCTGAGCTCTAAGCTCTGTCAAAATACAACAACAGTTGTTGCGAAGTTATACATATATTACAATATGTATTTATACCTAAATTTGTGCGGTCAAAAAGTTAGGCGAGTACTGTATATACCAATAAAGCTATGGCAGGTTCTGCCACCAGTCACCAGGGTACTGTATACACATCTAGCAGTTGTGTCTTGAGCTTTGCTTGCGTTACATTCAAAATTAGTATTGTCTTTTTTAATAAACCTGTCTATACATTGCACGGTCAATTTTGTTGTTACTTCCATTCTAAAATCAATTATATTTATTAGCAAATTTAAGATACTTGTAACCTCTTAATTTGTTGCATTAGCTCATGTAACAAATATACTATAATCTCATCAATGAATACATCTACGATATGAAAAAGAATAATTTTAATCGGTTCTGTGGTTTTTGAGTTGTAAACAGATAAACCGACTTACAGATACATACTTAACTTGCGATTAATGTTTTGTAAGTATGTATTGTAAAACATGGAACGTGGGCATGACCTACCTCACTTTTAAAAGTAATCCTACCTTGACAAGGAAGAAAGTGACACCGTAAGTTGGCAAATCCCGAGCAGTCTTGATGTAAAGAGATTTCGCTTCCAACTGATTGACACCAAAGTGTTTCTTGTGTGCTTTTAATATCTTCTTCTCTATTCCCCATGACTTTGCGTACTGTTCTGGAAGGTACTCGCTGAGACTGGAATATTTAAAAAAAGCTGTACAAATCTGTGTATAACTAAAATTATAACTTTAAAAATCAGACAATTTAATTGGAAAAAGGCAGTTGCTAGCCTTTATGTTTCCTCTTTTACCTTCCAAACCTCGTCCATTTTAGCTGCCTCTTCTCTCCCTTCATCGGTAAGAAAATTATTATTAAGATATTCAAAACTACAAATCAAAACAAATGACTGCTGTCTTATATTTACCTTTTTTAAAGTACATACTTTCTACTGAAATATTAATCATTCTTATAACACATTTGTACACGTAACAGACGTAAAACAAATTATACGATATTTTGAAAGGGTCAAATAGGAATTTGTGTTTATTAATAGCGGTCGATTTTTAGACCTCATCGACTCTCAAAATCGATTTTCGTTCATGTTAACCCCTAAGTTATCAAAACAACTATACTTACTTTTCTATAAAGCCTGGTTTATGTTTGTCCTCTTGGAAATCGTCGAAATGGATCTGACACTGGATCCCTGCGAAATCCGCGGCTGAAATAATACGACTGTGTTCAAATAGACTATATATATATTCCACACTAAGATACAGAAGTGAAATGTTATAGAACGCGGCAGAGTTATCGTGTTGCTTCTTTTACAGATGGTTTTTTTAATAAGAAATTTAAGACATATCCGACTATGTAGACGCATTCTTTTTAAACAATTTCAAAACGTAGGAAGGTTTATTTTACAACCCTCGCTCTTTTACCAATTTAAGCTTTTAGTCTCGTGTCAACAGAATATGCAGGTATATAACATTTAGATACTATACATCTATACATATAATACAAATTTAAATCTAACGCGTCTGTAAATTTAGATTTTTGTGAAAAAATTGTTGCAGGAGTCCAGGAGTAAGTAATAAAATACAATTCTATAATTTTTATAAATGTCTGTATGTTTGTTTGAACACGCGTCATATAATAAAAATGTAAATGTAACGCGTCTGTAAATTTAGTTTTTTTTTTTAAATGTTGCAGGAGTCTAAGAGTAAGTAATAAAATACAATTCTATAATTTTTATAAATGTCTGTTTGTATGTTTGTTTGAACACGCGTCATTGCTAAAGTACTGCGCTCACGATAAAATTTCACTAAGTAAATCATAAAACATATATATCCTCGAGTAACATTTAGTCTTGGTTTCATTATAATCGGTTTCTATATCAAGAATTATTGTAATATTAAATACGACGCGAGAGACGCGACGAGAGAAAAGGAGATAAATAAATGGACTTAATAAATTCAGATCGTCTAATTAATCACTGATTTTTTACATTAGGTTCCACACGGACGGAGCCGTGGGCACAGTTAGTATAATATAAAACACGCGACATACAACAACCTGCTTCAACCGCCAGCTCCTGAAGTATCTAGAAGATAACTAGCTCATTAATGATCACCAATACGGTTTCCGTCAAGGCCGCTCAGCTGGTGATCTTCTAGCCTTTCTGACTCACAGACGGGCGGAAGCAGTTGAAAATACGGGGGAGGCCCTGGCCGTTAGTTTGGATGTTGCTAAGGCCTTCGATAGAGTCTGGCACAATGCACTCCTCACGAAGCTGATTTCGTATGGACTCCCCGAGAAACTACGCAATTGAGTGTCTAGTTTTCTCACGGATCGGAGCATAAAAGTCGTCGTTGACGGAGCATGCTCGGATCTTAGGTCTGTGAGTGCTGGTGTCCCGCAAGGCTGTGTACTATCCCCCACCCTATTTCTCCTGCATATCAATGATTTGTTGCAAATCAGTAACATTCATTGCTATGCAGATGACAGTACTGTGGATTCTTTTTATACCAGTCGTGCAGGTGTTTCTCGAGAACGCGTTTATGAGAGCCGTAATAGACTTGTGTATGAGATAGAGACGTCTCTTGAGTGTGTCTCAGACTGGGGAAAACGAAATCTGGTCGAGTTCAACCCCACTAAAACGCAAGTCTGTATCTTCACCGCAAAAAAGACCCTCTTTGACGCAGTTCCTATCTTTCAGGGAGTCCCCTTAGTCGCCAAGCCTAAAATCAGTATCCTGGGTGTCGATATATCAAGCAACGTTCAGTTTGGTGGTCATTTGGAAGGCAGAGCAAAACTGGCCTCAAAAAAATTAGGTGTTCTTAACAGAGCAGGACGGTATTTCACACCGGATCACCGCCTTCAGCTTTATAAGGCGCAAGTCCGTCCACACATGGAATATTGTTCCCACCTCTGGGCCGGAGCACCTCAATGTCACCTACTTCCTTTTGACCGAATCCAACGTCGAGCGGCTCGAATCATCGGCAACCAGGTGCTCTCCTTAAGGCTAGACACTCTGGCGCTTCGTAGGGACGTTGCGTCGCTTTGCGTCCTCTATAAGATCTACCACGGAGAATGCTCTGAAGAGCTGTTTGGACTGATACCTGCTGCTGAGTTCCGTTACAGAACGACTCGTCACGGACTGAAATTCCATCAGTGTCATCTCGATGGTTGGAAGTCGTGCACTGTGCGCTTCTCACGTTCGTTTTTTCCGCGTACGACAGTTCTTTGGAATGAACTCCCAGCGGCAGCGTTTCCAGACCATTACAATCTGCCTATTTTCAAGAAGCGAGCCTATTCCTTTCTCAAAGGCCGGCAACGCATCTGTGATTCTTCTCGTGTCGCAGGTGTCCATTGACGGCGGTGATCACTTACCATCAGGTGAACCGCATTTTCGTTTGCCGCCGATAGTATAAAAAAATATATTATCAAATAAAGGAAATCATTTCAAAACGGCGATACAGACATGCTATTCCTTGTTTTAAAGTGTTAATTGGATTTAGTATTTGCTTTCTCTTTCTATTAACATTGGCTTCTCATGTTGTCGTTGCTTATGTATACGTTCAATCTATATTCCGTTTTATTTTGTTTAAAATTGAACGTTGCGTCGTGATTGTGTTTAACAATGACAGCATTTAAATAACAGGTGAAAGGTTAGACACTCGCTGTATTCTAGGATACGACACTCCATTGTCACATTTAACATATACAATAATAATATTAAAACAAATACTAATAAACAACCAAGACAATCTAAGTTAAAGTTTGTTCTAAGACTTTCAAAACGATAGCTACAAACGTGTAAATAAAATAAGTCTAAATGCAATGGGCGACCCAGTTTCAATAACTTTCGATAGTAAAACGGGCAATAAATTCTTTTGTTTTGTTCCTGACGTTCCCACGTTCCCTTTCAAATGAAAATGAAATCACCTGACGGTCATTGAAACTGTGCTTTAATATAGACGCGTAGAGGATTGTATTTTTTTTGTATTTTTGTAGTTAATTAAGTCAAATATTAAGCACCTATTATTTACTTGATTTAGAACAAGAATCGAGTGTAGAATGTCCTCCATAGATATTATTACTGTGTAAACAGTCACCTGGTATAATAAGTACCTGGTTTAATTTTAGGAGTATGTACATGTCGGCGCCATACCAGAATTCTCCCCAGGATCCATCACAAAAATGATACCATTAATGAAAACCAAATTAATTATATTTTCTTTTACAGCTCCACTCTCCAATGATCGTACAAAGATTGATTTTATTAACTTAATTTCTTATTACCCATGTGTAACTCACACCAACTCCGCCGGTTAGTCCGGTGAAGCTGTGAAGACCCTTCCAGGTCAATAGCGTAGTCAGTTCGAGAAAAAAAAAACCAACTCCGCCATATCTTATTTTTCAATAATAACATATTTTCTTTATTACAAACATAATTAATATCAACGGTTTACAAAACAATATAAAATAAATAACAATATTATAATTATTTTAAACCTTCATTAAAAGCTGAAATATATCTTAATTAGCTTATTTAGAATTAATTATACTAAAAATACACCGGAAATGTCGCATTTTACACGTTTGTGCTAAAAATAAATCATATTTCTATTTTAAAATTATTAAAACAATATTAGATCACAATTAAACATAACCAAAACTTTTATTAAATCTAAATAATTTAATTCGTTACTTATCATAGTAATCTGTTCGTACTTTCTACATTTTATTTACTTTATAACAAAGAGTTGCTAATAATATTTCCTGTTATCCAAGTTCCGTATTAGCCGATAGATGGCACTACAGATAATAGCTTTGATTTAATTTGTTACTTGCTTATATTGACACCAGATGGCTGTATGGTCGCGTTCCCATACACACAAAATACTGTCACGTTGATAAATCTATACTAATATAATATAAAGCTGAAGAGTTTGTTTGTATGGTTGAATGCGCTAATCTCAGGAACTACTGGTCCAATTTGAGATAATCTTTCGGTTTTAGATAGCTAATTTATCGAGGAAGGCTTTATATCATGCTAAGACCAGTAGTAGCGGAACGGCACTGAAGAATGTTTCAACATCGGGCAGCTTTTTCCTGTTCTGAGCGTGTTGGCGTTAGTATTATATACGTTGTCATGGTACCGTGGTAAGTTTCTATCCCAACATTTTCAAAGTTTATTTTGTGTTCCTATCAATAACTTAAATATATCGACAATATGCCCATATTCAATTTTTTTATTATATCTATATAATAAAAGATTTAAGACATATTGTTCTATAATGTATAGTTTAAAATTTTCATTACTTTCTTATATAGTGTTAGTGAGCACTGGATGTGGTATATAGTAGGTTAAAGTTTCAAGTATGTTGCTGATGATGAATCCCGCCCCATTCGATATACTATTGGTATTCATATATCTAATGTAGACACATCTTACAGTAGATGGCGTGCGTGTCGTAGTTACAAATGTTTTTAAAAAAGCATTTCTGTAATGTACACACCTACTCACAATTTTACATTTCTTTAATACATTTTAAAAAAGCGCGTGCGGAGCCGCGGATATTAGCTAGTTATAAATAAATAAATGTTTACTTAAAAAGTGACATAAAACTCTTTACCTTTAACATGTAAATGATATTGTAGATATCTTATTTACCAGTGATTTTAATTAATTTCCTCATTGTTTTAAGTTGACTTTTATTTTGTATTTTTTTTAAACTAAACTACATACCTGTGTTATTACTAAAAAGTTAAATACGTATTGAATACACTTACGTATAAACCTAAAGGTTCATTTAACTAAGTTCATTTACACTTTGTCTCTGTTAAAACAGTATATAAGTACCTACCTATAACATGAATCCAAACCTTTACATCTTGGTTTATATTAACTCTATAGAAATAAATTGATCAAACATGAAAATGAAAAACGATTACCAATTTTTATTATTAATCTACAAATAAAATAAAACAAAAATAAATTTTAAGTTTCGTTACATTTCTTTGAGAATCTTAATTAAATAAAATATTAATTCGGTTTAACCTTCATATATTTGTTTAACAGTTCAATATTAATCAATATACCTATGGTATATGTACGCCCCGTAATAAATACAGCGTAATAATATTCCAGAAATAAGTCAAAGCATATCCCGATGTTTAACTTATACTGGAGTTCCGCCCCAGAGTATCCATTGCCAATTATTTTTGACCCGAATTAGCGAAAAGCAAAAATTACCTATTGGTTACAATAGCATCACTGCTTCCAGGCTGATCGTCCTTATTCACAATCTGTTGCAGTTCGTAATCCTGAACCACCTGGAAGATTTTACTCTTCGCCTGGTTCAAATAATACGGACTAAATTTCCTTAAAGTCGAACCTATTGTCAATAGGAACACGTCCAGCGGATCAGCAGGATTCAACTTCTGGAATACCGTCTCATTGAATTCCCTGCTGGAATCCTCTGAACGTTTCTTGAAACCTAAATTCGGTTTAGTCTCCTCGAAGTCCACGTTTGAATCGACAAACACTTCCGACGGCATCTCGACTTCGCAGTCACCGTCCTGATAAAAATCCGAATAGTCCTCGTTACTTGTTGTTATTTCTTTGAAATACGGTATCATGAATGACATCTCCTCCTCGTATTTATATTTGTACTGGCGTTTCCCATCGTTGGGCTTCAGATGCCTCATTCTGATCTTCCTGCGCATCATGTCTCTCATGTTGACCCACCGCGCCTTGCATGAGAGCGCTGCAAAAATCATCTCATTAAAAAACGTACACAACAATTTTATAAGCTGTATATCCAACTTAATACCTGGTTTTCTAAATACCAAATACAGTATGTAGGCATATAGTAAGAAAATGTTCATAATGTACAAGGCTAAGCCATAATAACAACGCCAGTTTACATTATCTAACCAAAAAAAATCAATATTTCCAAACAAAAATTCCCGCGAGTTTAATTTTATAATTGCATGCGCATTCAGAAATATTCTATTACGTACTTATGTCTCTAACGAGGCTTAAACCTATTGACCTATGAAAACTATACCACCAATAGGAATAATGTCTATTTGGATTTACAAAATAACTTATGAGTAATGAATAACATCATAATTATTGTCATTACGATTTAAAAATGATATGTATGTAATCTATCAACCTATTATGAGTCTATAAAATATATGGGAATATAATCTACATTTATAGATTATTTTGACAAAATTTCAGCGTTAAACTATATTATTAAACTTGGACTTCAACATATATCCGATACGATCGAAAACTGTGTGACAAAATTAAATAAAGAACTTACCTGGTCGGTTCAATTCATCGCCGATCTTCTGCCAAACGACTTCCCTCGCGTCGAAATTTAAATAATTCGAATGGCTCGTATTGTATAAAATGGGGTTTTCTTTAACTAATTTAAGGAGTCTCAAATCGAAATGCTTGTTGGACTGCGGTAGAGGCATGTCGGCCGCTTCACGGACGCGTTCCGTGCTGACTGAGTGACGAACGCGCCGGCGTCGGAACGGCAACGTCGCGCCCGACGCGATGTGGCCACGTGAAGTGCGCGTTAAGTTGGTATTATACTAATAAAATAGTTTTCGTCAAAACTGAACACATAATATTTTGCACGCTAAACGATAACGGAACCATGCGTTATTATACAGTCTTTACCACCACGGTTTAAAAAAATGTAACGACAAATTATAGACTTCTAATTATACTTTAAAGAATCTTGTATTTTTCTTTTCAATCTGGTTTACCCTCGTTTTGAGTTTGCGTTCCCAATATTAAATATATACAAAACTGTAACGCAAATTCAATTATTCCTACTGATTACAAAGATGAGGCTTTAATAATATGACACATCTTATAAAATATATACACATATATTTTTACGCTACTCAAGTTAGGCTGTCATAAATCCAAATAAAGATAACAATGATATTACTTTAAAAAATATATGTAGTGATGTATATACATTAGTTTTATCTAAATGTTTTGCATATATTTATTATTATGGCATATGCACAGTTGTTTATACATATACATACATATATGATTATAGGCTAGATTTTTTATGAGAGATACATCACATTATTAAATCCGTATCCAATCATTCGTAAATAAGGTCATTATTTTTTTACAATTTTGCAAATAAATAGCATTATACCATACAATTTTTATTTCCTGCGTGTATTATTAAACTGCGTAATTATAGTTTGTATATTTAGTAATTACACATTTCTAACACAACATATTGCCAATGTAGCGCACACAACGCTCACGTGAGGTTACCGATCGTACATGTTATATTATATTTCGGACTTTTGAGACGACATTTTATATATTATAGAGTTACATTGGTTACCATTGTTGAATTGAATTATGCGTTATTACGGCATGGACCAGTAATAACAAGTCTATAACATATTTGAAGTCTTGTTCAACAACAAATTGAAATAAAATTATTTGCAATCTATACATAACTTATCACTGTTGAGAGTGATTCGTCTGTAGGTAATAATATAAATGGTAATTAAAACAATAATATTCCAAAGACAACAGAGAAGTGGCAAATATCATTACGGATTTTTTGGCCGTATGTTTGAATGTCATGTAGTTGATTTTATAATATTGATGGCATTTTCCATAATATACTACAGCTGTTGCTCCACAAGTGAAGGGTGGGAAGAATGAATGAATGAGCATGAATTCTGAGATGTCACTAAAGCTCCCTGGAAAGATCTAATAAGACAGCCACCATCTTGTTAGTTCATTGAAATGATCGAAAAAAACTTGTAATATAATTATCTAATCGATAATGTTAGTAATAGACTATTGGAGAATTGGTTGCCAAAAATAAAGCTTAAAAATACTATATGATACAAAATACTTATTACCCTAAATTAATCTGAATTTAATTAACGGTGACATAATTTGGTTATTACGAGGTTATTGTTAAGTTATATTATGGTTACAAAGATAGCACTTCGAAGATAACTTTGTTAATTTATAGTTTGAATTAGAATACTTATGATTTAATTAGAATTGGTAGGAACGAATAATAAGAAACGTATTCAAGGCCTGATACCAATTGTCAGTTAACACCTTTCATTATCTCTGGAACGTTAGTTCTGGGACATCTTTAATAAACATTGTTGTGAGGCATTGAATATTCAATTTCGATTCGATTTCGATTATGTTAGTGTAAAATTTTATTATAATGGAGAGATAAAATACATTAAATATTTAATACTAGTTACCGGTAGACGCAATACTGTTGCGTTTGTGTTGTCGGTAGACGTGAATAGGTATGAATTATATGGAATACTAGCATCGGCCCGCGATTTCATCTGCGTGGAATACTCACTTTGAGCTTCTGCTAAAAACATCCCGATTTTTGAAACATTCTTCATTAGTGCTCCGCAGCTATTGGTCTTAGCGTGATGATATATAGCCTATAGCCGTCCTTAGTAAATGAGCTATTTAACATTGAAAGAATGTTCAAATCGAACCAGTAGTTTTTGAGATTAGTTCGGTCAAGTTAACAAACTCTTTTGATGTATCTTCTTAGAGTATTTTTATGCAACATATCATTAGGATTTGGGACTCATCAGTAATGATCAAAAAAATTAACGGTGTGTTGAAAATTAATACAATTACAGCTACGGCTGGTATTATTTAATACTAGTTGATAACGGCGTCATTTATCTTATTATGTTTACAATATATTTTATGTACAAAGAGGATTCTAAACTAGTAAATTTAGAGTTCCGATCGGGCAGCCGTGCTTATCGGACGCGTGCGCTAAGTGACTTTCGATACGTTTGTTTATATCGTGTTTCGTGACGTCATCTCAGTCAGTTCGCGACGTGTTTTTACGCGTGTGTTTTTTTTTCGTATCAAGAGTCTCGGTTTTCACGCGAATTCTCGTTTCTGCTCAATCGTTCGTTTCTTTGAGTGTCAATCGTTGTCTTTCGTTACGCGTTCTATTCAGAGCATAGGAAACCGTACTTATAAGTACGTTCAAACCGCACTTTTCGGTGCGTCGCCGTGCTCTTCGTGTCGTTGCGCCGGCTGAAGAGAAGAGAGAAGTGTTAGGGCTTCGCCCTAGATATTGTAGGTCCCTGTGAGGCATTGCACATAACCCACAGCTCCCTTTGATCCGGACTCGGATAGTCCGTTAAATTCATTAAGGCGCGCCCCCTACCCCTCTGGCGGGGAAGGTTTGATATCGTCCTCTACGCCACTCCCCTCCTCAGGCCCCGGTATGACCGAGTCAATTATCACGAGAAGGAGCTCGCAGCCTTTCGCGGGTTCGTATCGCAAAAGTCCCACGATAGTTGGCGCTAGTGCGCCTACGTAGGCCCCTAAAGCACCGATCCCTGATAGTCCGGCCTCACCTGACGCTGCAGGTTCCATAGCCTCGGGCAAGAAGAAGTGCCCACCTACACCCGTTACGATCCAGGACAATGCGTCCTGGGTCGACATTTCTAGCCTGCTGGAAGCTGTCGGCATATCCTACACCTCTGCCGTGAATACCGCCGTAGGTATCTAGGTAAAGGTAACGACACCCACTCAACATCGTGACCTAACTCGTTTCCTTCGGGAAAACAAGTACGGTTATTTCACCCACTCGCTCGAGGAAGAGCGTCACTTACGCGTGGTCATCCGCAGAGTCCCTGCGGAGATCCCGACAGACGACATTTCCGATGACCTCAACGGGCAGGATATTCCTGTCCGTGAGATGCATCGCATGCGCTCTCCGTGCACCCGACAACAATATGACATGGTGTTAGTAGTCCTCGATCGCACCCATGAAGGGAAAGCGATCTTTAATATCTCGACCCTCTGCGGCCTCTCCGGCGTTATCGTCGAGCCGCCGCGCAAAACGTCTGTACCCTCGCAGTGTCCCACTGCCAGGTGTATGGACACTCCGTACGAAACTGTCGCCTGAAACCCAGGTGCGTTAAGTGCCTCGGCGACCACTCCACCAAGGAGTGTTCTCGCACGAAAAAGTCCTTCGACCCTCCGAGCTGTGTTCTGTGCCGCGGCGTGGGTCATACCGTGAATTATCGCGGATGTCCCCGCGCCCCGCGCACAAAGCGCCCTCGCTACCCCAGGCAGGCGTCGCCGTCTAAGATGGCAGCCGCCCCCGCCCGCCCCAGACCTTCGTCTCTTATATCTCGAAAGATCTTCCCGAGCCTGCCGAGCACATCTCGTGCATCGGCAGCGTTCGTACACGCGACTAGCGTGCCCCCCCCACCCCAACCGGGCCCCTCAGGTTCTGTGGGCTCCTAAGCCCGTATCCCAGCCGATTCCCAGACTAGATTGCTAATCATGAGGACTCGAATCCTGTGCTAGTCTAACTGCCAACCCTTAGAACTGGAAGAGAGTTGTACGAACATTAATGCTTCACGACTTTAATTGGTTTTAATGCTCCTACTGTTAAAACAAGTACAGGCTCTGCCACTCTTATTTCGAAATTAATATGCGTAAGTCTCAGAAAAAATTATCCTTATTGTTTGTATGCGTTAAAAGCTATAGATAACAAATGAAAGGCAGTAGATATACTGAATCCGAAACTCACTGTTCACATCGTGCGCTATCAGTAATATTTTATACACCAGTATTCGACTATGACAATTTGACCAAAAATAGTAATATATTGAACGTAAGAAGGGAGCGGCACGTTACAAATTTTCAACTTAAGAGTCGTGGTTAAAGGTAAAATTAAAATGCTCTAACAGCATGCTATGCTTTAATTGTCGAATTAAAAACTACGGCAATGTTTTATATACTAAATCTACGATTTATGCTTTTTTTTAAAATATATTATATGTTTTAGTACTTGACCACAATCTCAGCTGATGTTAAATGACTATGTGGTAGAAGGTGATAAACATGCTAGACTTAAAGGGGGACTGGAGCACAACAATAGGTGCCCGAGTTCTCAGTAATATCTCGAGCCGAGGTCGTCGCCGGATGGAGCCCTCGAATTAATATTATCACGATACAGTGACTCCTCCACATCACTTTGAAGGTGATAAACATGCTAGACTTAAAGGGGGACTGGAGCACAACAATAGGTGCCCGACGACAGATTTGGGGTGTAAGGGGTGTCGAATAACATCATAAGACTTGAGACACCCAAGGCAACCTCACCTGCACGTGGTGCACCCTGCTGAA
>MU161405.1:28494-42687 GCA_015888305.1 Antheraea pernyi | reverse complement strand
TTATCAAGGCAGGACAACGTCCGTCGGGATCTCTAGTATAACATATATTTATAGTGCAAAGTTACTCTTATAGACTAAATACTAAAATAATATATATCTTCTTAACTTCATCATCATTGTCTCAAGAGCCAGGTATCTATATCTTGGTGAATGATCTGAAAAGGTGTTTACATAACAGAAACACATGTGCTAGTCGGCAGAGCCATAGCTTTACGATAAGCCTTTGTCTACACGAACTAAAATATTCCACAATGTTGGTTGTACGGTGAAGCTGTGAATTTTTTTTCCGACAAGTGCATTCCTTCCTTCTTATATAATTAGATCCTTCAAATATAATGTTATGAGATATTTACGCTGATGATTGTCAACTTTTGGTCGCGATCTTTGTTTTTGCATTTAACTTTACCTTTCATCCAGTAAAGTGCAAATCCTTTGCCATGCTATTATATATAAAAAGTAGTATTCTGAAGAGATATTTAATATTATTCCGTCAAGTTCCTTTAACTACAGATCTTCCGTAAATAAAAGGTTAATAAATAGAATTGTTGGACCTTATTTTTATCTCTTTAGTTTTACCTTATTGTTAACTAAATCAAATTTTTGGGTTTAATTTGAAACCGTAATGAATTATTTAACTTAAAAGTCATATTTATCAAGCCAGATAATATAGTGTCAAGTGAATATTCGGGGTATTTAGTGTATAAATATTATCATACGATAGCAACGTTTTGGGAATATTCCTATTGGCAGCAAATCGGATGAAATCAACTACCTGAAATTAAAAATGACTAGGTTAATATTCCCAGAAGTGTTATATTTTATCAACACGATTAACTTGTGCTTTAATAATAAAAACAATTAAACTAGATTTCCACAACAAAGTAAATTGCAAAAAAATGTTAAATTTGATCTCCTAAACAGTCAGTTATTTAATTACAAACCTGTTGTTATAAAACAAGATGTCACACCCATTAATTATAACTGCGTCAAAACTATAACAATTTACATACAAGGCACATCAAATTAACAACGATCGTGAGCGAGTTAATTCTTCCTTGATTCTTTGATATATTGAATAATGCTTTAAAGTTATTTGGGTATAAAAAGACGCCGACAACATTGTTTCGGAATTTGATATTTAGAATGGCGTGAATCAAATCTTCTTTGTTGCTACTCAAGAAAGTATTCGAATATGGAAGATACGAAGTCATAAACATATTGTTGCTATATGCATTATGCATGTAATATGTAAAATTTTATAGTCTTGAAATCAGACTAACAGTTTTAACCTGTATCCATAATAAAACTTTTGAGTAATATCTACGAAATAATTACATACAACTACAGTTTGAACTATTGCTAAAGTGATAACAAAATATAGTACGACTTAGAAAATAAAAGAAAAGAATAATAAAAAAGACTGAATGACATATCAACGCCCAGCCCAAACTAATGGGGCTAGTTCGTGAAAATATGCATACAGACTCCTTTTAAACTGTAGGTGAGCATTAAGGATATTTGGAAATTCGACATAGAATTCAGAATAGAGGATAAAAGTTTTTATCAAAATGCATTACTTTTGAACTTACATCTATGAATCTTGGTATTTATAATTTCAGTAATGAAGAATTTGTTTCATATTTTTTTCTAATTAAATAAACACCTTATATAGTTGTTTATTACCATAAGATAAAAAGGCAGAGGAAGTCGCAAACGATTGCTAATAGTATATAGTTATGTGTACAACTTAAACAACGCTTGTTTAATGTTATCAATTTACTTTAATTCGTTCAATCTCATTTCTATTACATACACTATTTTATTTAATAAATAATAACTTACCAAGTATTGAATAGAGTTATTTGTATCATGTTTACACAGTCAAAAAATTCGGTTACTAAAAAAACCATACAAATAAATGATGAATCGCTGGAATGTTGCGGACAATATAACACCAACGCTTGAATAACTTAGGCTTGTTATGATATCTGCTCTAGTTTTTAAATGGTTTTATTGGCCGGATGTTTTGTTTCTGTTTGTAATATTAAAATATTCCTTGACGTTGTTTAGAAACTTCTAGGTATCAATAATATGACATCAGGACCGGATTATACACATTGTTTTTGGTCAAATAGACTCCTTGAATCATTTTACATTAGAGGGTGCTAAATTTAGAATTTCCTAGACTTATAAAATATATTGCTAAGCTGTTATTATTAATTTGAAAGATTTATTCCTGACTAGCCGATACACGCGGCTTGGTCTGCGTTGTTTATTATCTTGAAAATATATTTTACGCACGGGTGCAAAAATATCTAAAAATAT
Source organism: Antheraea pernyi (assembly GCA_015888305.1). NCBI lineage: Eukaryota > Metazoa > Arthropoda > Insecta > Lepidoptera > Saturniidae > Antheraea > Antheraea pernyi. Next base: position 40,362 of record MU161405.1, on the reverse strand, counting down.
ACAAAGAAAAAATATACTTTAAAAAAATTCTTTGTAAATAATGTAAAATATACAAAGAAAAAATATACTTTAAAAAAATTCTTTGTAAATAATGTTATCCATACCTTCGCCTGCGTATGCACATGAAACCACTTGATCCATTTCGTACATAGCTGATCGCATAGTGCTTACAAAAAATATAGACTTAAAATTTAATAACTTTATATTAAGTTAAGCTATCATGACATTTTTCTTAAATTTTCTTTTTAAATGGTTCTACCAAGTGTCTAAGCAATAAAAAAAAATGTTTGAAATCTATCCAGTAGTTTTTGTGTAAAGTGCGCATAACAGTAGACCTCTTTTCTTTTTTTTTTCGAACTGACTACGCTATTGACCAACTTAACAGCTTCACCGGACTATTAGCAGTAGACACCTGTAATGTTATTTGTATAGATTATCACTTGAATCATAATTATATGTTAACTTTAAGCAGTTATGAATCATAGAGTTATTATGTAATCTAGTATATAATAAATTCCAAAGTTTCGCTTAACAACGAAAAACATAACCAGCATATGTAATTGTTTTCTCATCACATACTTTAAATGTATGCACCAGATATTTCAATTGACGTTTAAAATTAAATATTTCAAAATTTGGTCTGAAATTCTATTTTGGGAGCACTCTCTTACCATGTTCGTACCATCCACGACTGGTCTGAGGTCATCGGAATTTCGCGGCCTTGCGCGGTCGCCGACCAAACATACCACTCAGATTCGTAAAACTTTGTATTCAATTTTCCACATTACAAATTATCAACATCCAATTTTAAATCTACAATATACTCCCATTATTCAAAGTATTATTTTTATTGTTGTCCTTATAAACTGTCACATATAAGGAGTCGTGTGGGTTGAAATTTGCGTGTTTTTATTCGGCTCGTGATATACTGGGGCATATTTTCGTTATGTTTTCTTTGTTAAATTGTTCTAGAAATAAAATTTTATCGTTACAATCATGCATACAAATACGACAGAAATAAAAGAATGGCACTGTTTGGAATATTTGATCTTATGTAAGTCATTAAAGGATATTAAGGACATTTACTTAATTCATAGTAAATATCACTTTATTTTTAATATCTTCTTTTGTATTGGATTCAAGTTACATTTTTATTGGAATCAAGTTACATTATCATCATCATTACCCTTATCCCACCTAAGTAGGGTCGGCACAACATTTTTTCCTTTTCCACTCTCTCTTGTCGAATTTCATCTCAGTATTCACACCTTTTCCGCACATATCATTTTTCACACAGTCCATCCATACGTTTTTCGGTCTTCCTCTACTCGTATATCCGTCCACAATCACACTCAACACTTTTCTAGTTACATGGTTTTCACCTCCCGTCATGACATTTTTTTTTTTTTTTTATGTCTTAGGTGGCAAACGAACAGGTGGGTCACCTGCTGTTAAGTGATCACCACCATCCATGCACACTAACAACCCCAGAGGAGTCGTAAGTGCGTTGCCATCTTTCGGAGGGAAGGGTTAGGGGAGGGAAAAGGAGAGGAGAGGGGAGGGGAGATGGGTCTCCGGCGCTCTCACTGACCGAACGAAACGCAACAATGCAAGCACTGTTACTTCACGTCGGTTTTCTATGAGAGGGTGGTACTACCCTGGGCGAGCCGACCCATTCATGCTGAAACCAATAATAGTTTCAGCGTGGCTCTACCACCATTGGCCCATGCCATGCCCATACCGTGCTAACCTATTACTCCTCAACTTAGAGAAGTTGACAGAGGTCATTGGTACTATTTTCAAATTTCCTCTGATATACTCATTCTTAAACTTATCCATTCTAGTTGCACCACACATCCACCTTAACATTCGAATCTCTGCCTCATGTAATTTTCCCTCATCCGTCTCTTTCGTAGCCCAGCACTCAGATCCATACAGCACGACTGGTCTTATCATAGTTTTATAAACCTTCCCCTTGAGTTTCAATCAAGTTAAATAAGTAGTTATATATGTTTCTAATTATCTAATGCCCGTGACTTTGTTTTGTTTGTTTATTTCAATGAAAATACATATATTATCTAGAGAATTTATTTTTCTAGGTAAAAGAGACCTTATGAAATGTAAAACGCATACAACCCCACAAATTTACCTAAATTGATTAGTTGTGTACTGTACTTTGTAGAAAATAATCTTTATTTACAAAAGTATATAGTACGTATTGTGGTATTTGTTTTGCATTTGCTATTTTTACTTTTTTACTACTACTTAACCGCTAATATCAATGTTGTGTTACCTTCTTTGAATTTTATCATTATTGTATAGACGAACCTAATCATATGCTTTCTAGATAATACCATGAAAAGTTCTATATTTTACATGTTTAACATTTGTTATATTCATTCATCCTGCATATATATTACCCATTCTTATCTATTAGTGTATAAATAGATTGTGTATGAAATGCTTATTTCTTTTCTTATATTTATTAGTGTGCTATTTGCGAACGGTCCGTTATGAATTGATGGAAAAATTTCTTGCCATAGTAACACAATGCCTTACATTTAAATCAGCGTTATTTAAACAGTTAAATGATTAATAATTTTAATTCAGTTATCTCTTTTTTAATTTATCATTGCACATATACTAACATGTGGACATGGTTTTAAATTAATTAGCGAAAGAATCTGTCATTTAGGTGAGAAAAAAAACTTATACAGATAAATCTAAGATGAAATCATAGTTGACATTCCAAATACTGTATCTATAAGTAGGCAACGTACATAAATTTAAAAAATTATAAGCAAAATTTCCCACGTTCTTTTAGGGTCATTAGTCAATGTATTCAGATGCAGTTTATTATATTCATCCTGTTTGATATAAAAAAACTACTTTTACAAATAAATTCGTACATTAGCATCTAACGGGATGTAGCAATGGAGTGCATATAAAATGTGTGTCAGAAGAACCAACGAATATGAACTATTGACTTTGATTAAATCGTGCGCGTACGCAATTTTTTGTGAACAAATAAAATATATGATTGATATCTTTGTTACCTACGTAATATTAGGATGAGAATACACTGCTACTGTTAAGTATAATTAAAAATGTAACTGCGAGTTACCTGACAATACTTTTCTTGCATTTAAAGTACCAAGAGAACCTCTGGTATTTAAAAATATTCTAATACAAAAAATATTTCACCAGAACTTAAGTAATTCGTAAAATATTTACTTAACAATATAAACAAATCAAGTATTTAATATTTGTTAATTATTCCATAAAAAGAGTAACCGTTGGCGTTTTATTCCCCGTTTGATATTTGTTGTCAAAATCTAACAGCGGTTTCTATTTTGAAAATGCTAATTCATTGAAAATACTTTTACGAGGAAATAAAGACGAAAAAATAACCGTAATATTGTATAAATAGCAATTATTATAATTTAATGAGTGTTATGATTTATTGACATGTCAAAATAACTGATAAATTTACGACAACGATGGCGCCAAAACCTTGAAAGTATTAAAAATTCATCGACTTAAAAAAAATTGTAAATGCCGATAAACGTCATGAAAGTTTCCTTTTTTAATTTTGTAACGCCAATAGAATCAATATAATCGACATAGAATGGGTGCAAGAATCCCAAGTACAGTTAATTTTGTAAGAATTTACTTTTTATCATACAAGCAAGGTGCAGTAATTTATCCCTAACATTCTATACTTTACAGTAAATAAAGAAGACTGTTTGAATAGATGCGAAAAGAACTAGTAAATAAAGTCAGTTTTACAATATCTAAAAAACCATTTATTGTTTTAATATAGTTTTTTTGCCTATAAATACGAATCTTAGTTTATGAAAATATAATAGAATTCCAAATTTTACATAATAAAAAGTTTGTCCCTAATCTGTAGCTAGCTTTATAATTTCAAAACAAATGATGCCTTCGTTTACTGTTAACATTATAATCTAAATAATTAAAAGATGAACATGCTATAAACTTTAAAGACATATGATTGATATTCTAATTTCGGTCGTATAACTGTAAGGATATATGAATACATTGACCTAAACAAAAAGTTTAAAACAATGCAATTTCCGTGGGTATTAAAAGAATTCACAAAAAATGTATAGTGAAATCACAGTATCGATGATAAATCTTTTACATTAATATTATTGATTTATAATATATTACATATTGTAATACTTGACACTGTATAGTAGAGGGGCTTACCGTTATATCGATGTCAATTTAAGTACACTCAAACTTTGCTTGTCCTATTTAATGGTATTAGTTTGAACACCGTCGGTCGTGCACCGTTGTAAAAATTGAATTACTATATTATGTTGAAACAAATCACGTCACTTTTTGATGGAAATAGGTTAAATATATTGATATCAATCAACATGAATATGAAATTGAAATTTTCTACCTACTTCTATTTTCTCTTTCCTACACGTAAAATATATTTCGATTTAAAAATGTCAATGTTTTCTTTTTAAATAAAGTTGTATTATATAATGTATGCGAATGTTTATGTTCTAGTTCATCAGATATAAATTTATTTATTTAAAATATCTACAGTTCAATGATAGAAACTGCTATGAAAAATAACTCAAAACGTTTTACTTAAATTAGGCTAGGTTCACATAATACATTTAAAACCATTATACTGCTGTGACAATCACACGGAAAATAGTATAGAAGGTGCCAAAAGCATTTATAATGGTGCTCACAAATTATTTTGGTTTTAAATGTCAGAATATAATTCACAATTACTGGCGCCGAGTTCAGGTAAGGCGGTTTAGTACGGTCGACGGACGATCTCAATAACCGCTGAGAATCGGTCCATTACCAAAAACAGGAATATGCAAGAATGTGCGGAATGCCCAGCTATTAATTTCGGTTCGCGGGCGGATGTCGTATAGGCGTCGCCCGTCTGCCGGCCTCACGTGCAAGCAGGCGCCAGCGGCGACCGCGTCGCGCCGCTACACGCCGCGCGCGCATAAATATCACACAGCCTTATTTGTTGCACCCCTACCAGAGAGTAAACATCGTTAAACCGATTTCTGTTGAGACGAACGATATTTTCGTATAATATCGATTAAAATATTCCACATTCCATTAAAACCAGTCTACATCGATCGCATAAATTGCCCGAAATTTGCATTTTCCGGCGGCATTGATTTTGTATATTATACAAACGTATGCTTTATTAATATTTATAGAATAACACTTCGCAAAATATGATATTTAAAGATATCTCTTAATCTTCTACAACCGATTTGGTCATGAAAATACCTTTATTACTGAATTGAATCGCATTGACGTATTTTGAACATGGAAAATATGCATTACACAACCTTCCGTTACGCGTTACGCTACGGAAGATATGTAACTATCTAAAATATTTATAGTCAAAGAAGTGTCGCTTTAACCGCTTGTACAAATTACACTTATAGTTTTGTTTATAAAATTCGATTCTACCTACTACTTGTAACAATTAATTGTATTTGGTACTTTTTCATTCAATCTTTTTTTATTTTTTTTCGAACTGACTATTTAGCGTACTATTTACCAAGCAAGGTCTTAACAGCTTCACCGGACTACAATTTCATTCAGTCGATATATCATTATAGATATGTCAATAACATATCAATAATATTTAAACAAATATGCATTTTTTACAAAATAAAATACAGATTACGTGCTGTATGTATGAAATATTCTCAGAGATCTAAGATGATAAAGCCATGGATAATATAAATGATAAAATTATAAAATATCACCAACAAACAAACACACTTTCTTAACTCTTTATAAATAAAAGTCTAGACAATTAAAATTCGAACTCTCGTTTTGAACTATCACGGAAATTCCGCTACTGTTATAAAACGTGGCTAAATATATACATAAAATGGACACTCATTAATAATAGACAAAATAGATATCTCTTGACAAAAAATACGAAGTTTGGACATCTGAATAACAAATTAACTTGATAAGTTTGGTTAATAAATGTTCAGTCCCTTTATTGTTACTAAAAATAAATAAAACTATTGACGTATATAGACTTATGAATAAGTTATTCATACATTAGTCAGATTAATATTACTTTGATAAATTAATTTAACAAATAAAGGAACAGAAGCGTAAATTCCACGGAGAGGTCGTTTATTGTTAAGTCTTGGAAATTACTCGGTTAGCATTGAAAGTTTGGTTGTTATTGAGCTGGGTGTTCATTATATGAGATATATAGATACATTTGTGAATAAATATGTAATATGTTATTGGGATATTGGGAAGAAGACTTTCATTACATGTTTCTTATCATACAATTATGGCAATTGTTTTGTTAAGATTTTTTAAGTTAAGTTTAGAGAACGTAATTTATATAGAGTGAGGTGATAAGTCGTAATGGAGATGTTTGATTGATATATGTATGCTCTATTCTTTGCTCATCATCTTCTTACCCTTATTCCACCTAAGTAGGGTCGGCACAACATGTTTTCTTTTTCCACTCTCTCCTGTGAGATGTCATCTCAGTATTCACACCTTTTACACACATATCATTTTTCACACAATCCTTCCATACCTTTTTCGGTCTTCGTCTACTCGTATATCCGTCCATCATCATATAGTCTTTGCTTGTAGTTCGAAATGAAAATGGATAGGTTTTTTTTTTCTTTTCTCGAACTGACTACGGTATTGACCAAGCAAGGCCTAAACAGCTTCACCTGACCACGAAAAAATGGATAGGAGTCATGGCTTGTAGTACCGATAATGTGGACAAAGACTGCAACGTTATGGAACGTACGTCACGGATGTAGAAGTAGAGGCAGATGAAAAGCAAGATTGAAAGATTAATTGTAATCTACAGTAGGTAAGAGCTGGAAAGACATCGGAACGAATCACAACCCTTGACTTTCTCCGGAGCAGGCCTTTACTCGAGGACCGTAAAAGTTAATTTTACTTTCGCTATATTTTATCTTACTACTAACAATATACCCACAGATAGTGGAATAAACAGGTTTCTATTGTTTTCATTTAATTATTATACTTATACTGATACCATACAGAAACGAACCCCCTTTCTATAAAATTAATCTTAAATTTCATTTTATACGCTATTATGGTGAATTTTGACTCGTCTTACGAGAAATATGAATTTCCTGTTGTGGCATGAAAATGAAAAATTTAAGATATTTTATATCACTTACTGAAATTCTCCCAAAAAGAGCATAGAAGGAGAATTGCCTGTAAAAAAACTTAGAAAAATAAATGTGTTTCTATATTGTGTTTCTGCGACACTTTGTTCAACGATTACATTGGGACCTAGCATTGTAATGTAATCAAATTCTAATGTAATCAAAATCAAATCAAAAATACTTTATTCTTAACAAAAGTGAATGTGAATACGGAGTCAATGACATATCTAAACGCTGATATATATTAGAAACTATTACAGTCTAATAATTTGATATAGATATAAACTAATCTTCTCTCATGTAATAAATGGATATTAAATGGAAAAATTGTAAAGGTTGCCGTAATAGTAAGTCAATTTTGAATATATGAACTCGCAAAAGATTGTTTTGCTTTTTGAGTACCAAATATTTCCTTATCTAAACTTTATCTTCTTCTATATCAAAAGTGCCCGTCAAAGTTATTATGCGTTTTAGATTTGCATTTTGAACGCTTAAAAATACTCACTGGCTTTTATTTTGCAAAATTTTGACTTATGCACTTAATCATATCGTTGAGGTTTCGACGTCGAAAGTCGATTCTTTATTTTATAATGAGCAGAAATACGTTAATAACTGATCTTTTTTCTTTTAAGTGGACTAACACCGTAGGTTCTAAGGCTTTAAATTTTCCACAGGGCTTAACGACGCGTGCAAATAGAACAAATAACACAAAGGTGCTAAAAATCCAAAAGGATATATTTCAAACGGTAACTGACATTCATGTACTATCTTAGTACAATAAGTATTTGATGGCATACAACTGATTTGGTGGTAGTAAGACATTGAACATTTCTAACGTAATATAATATAACAAATTTAGTTAAAACATAACGAGAAGGAGCTCGGAACAAAAGGCCAACTTCGGTTTTACAATCGTATGGTAACTAACTAAATGTTTACGAGTCGCTAAATATAGGAACAACAGTGGAAAGGTCGTATGAGAAGGTAACACCAAAGTAAGGTCGTGATCCTTGTATTTAACAACGTTGAAGATAAGGGTGTCTTAAAACTTATTATCTACTATGTATATGCATAAACATACCTTCGTGTTAAAAGTGATTGGATTAAATTTTACAATTTACTATTATTTTCTCCTGAGTTTCTATATTACTTAAATACAATTTGCACGTTCCTACTTTTTTAATATACTTGTCTAAATTATGTTTCATTGAGTATCACCATTTTTACCCATTCTCTTGACTTTATAATAATAGTGTCTTACTGTATAGAAATTATTTTGTAACCTGCTATCAGTTTTTATGATATGAATAAAACTCTTTTATTCTAAAGGATGATTATTATTGATATTCCAATAAGGTAGCCTAGGCAGATAGCCTTTCAGATTTTAGATTATCGATAATGGACGCGGGCAAGACCGCCACTTTTTTAACGAACTCACAGGTCCAAAACGGAACGCGTACGTGTTCAACACACGTTTTTTACCGGTGCGTCCAAGATTATATCTTCTAACCTTAGAGTACAGAAACAAGCCTCTTTTAAAAGCTCTGCACCTACCGGTTTGGGTGTATGGGATGTAAAAGCACTCCTCAATGTACAACCAAAAAGAGAGAAAGGAACATCGTTGGATTATATCCAGTAAAAATCCAGCATAACTCACTCTCTACTACTTGACGGCGGGTAATCCAGTAGGAGACATCCGATGTAGAATTTCTCAAGATAAAAAAGGATTACGTATTAATAAAAGTTGGAGTTTTATGACCTTTGCACCTGAGAATCCGTTTACATAGCCCAGTATTATGCGATTTGATTGCATCTAATATTAGGTATCATTTTGATAAAAACTATCTCATGGTATCAGTATTATTTCTTTAGTATATATATTAATTACAGTAATATAAGGCACAACATTATTAATTTTCTATATCAGTCGATGAAGTTTGAGCTCTGCGTGATGAAATTCTTAATCTCAAGGAAGCATATTTCAGCCAACATTTAGCAGTAAAATTTAGCACGAATAAATCATCAACTGCGAATAGATACTGTTCTCCTACTTGAAATTTCGCTTCAATCAAGACTAACCTAACAATATTTACACATTATAAAGCATTAAATGAAATAACTAATTATAAAGATCAATTCTTCGCAACTACGTAGAAAATAGACTATCTGTGAAGTAGGTATTCTACTGGTAATTATTCTATAGAAATTGGAACTTATTAACCTCTATCGATCAATGAGACAAACAAAATCATATAATCATATCATGATTCACCCAAGGAAAACTCTCCAGATTTACAAAAATACGAATATATTATATAAGAATATAGCACCCATCATTTTTGTTAACTTTTTAAAATTCGTTACTACAACGCGTATTATACAGATATTTACCCTGAATAGTGAAGAATGTTCATTTATAATAATGGATAAATATAATGAACATTCTTCACTATTCAGGGTAAATATCTGTATAATACGCGTTGTAGTAACGAATTTTAAAAAGTTAACAAAAATGATGGGTGCTATATTCTTATATAATATATTCGTATTTTTGTAAATCTGGAGAGTTTTCCTTGGGTGAATCATGATATGATTATATGATTTTGTTTGTCTCATTGATCGATAGAGGTTAATAAGTTCCAATTTCTATAGAATAATTACCAGTAGAATACCTACTTCACAGATAGTCTATTTTCTACGTAGTTGCGAAGAATTGATCTTTATAATTAGTTATTTCATTTAATGCTTTATAATGTGTAAATATTGTTAGGTTAGTCTTGATTGAAGCGAAATTTCAAGTAGGAGAACAGTATCTATTCGCAGTTGATGATTTATTCGTGCTAAATTTTACTGCTAAATGTTGGCTGAAATATGCTTCCTTGAGATTAAGAATTTCATCACGCAGAGCTCAAACTTCATCGACTGATATAGAAAATTAATAATGTTGTGCCTTATATTACTGTAATTAATATATATACTAAAGAAATAATACTGATACCATGAGATAGTTTTTATCAAAATGATACCTAATATTAGATGCAATCAAATCGCATAATACTGGGCTATGTAAACGGATTCTCAGGTGCAAAGGTCATAAAACTCCAACTTTTATTAATACGTAATCCTTTTTTATCTTGAGAAATTCTACATCGGATGTCTCCTACTGGATTACCCGCCGTCAAGTAGTAGAGAGTGAGTTATGCTGGATTTTTACTGGATATAATCCAACGATGTTCCTTTCTCTCTTTTTGGTTGTACATTGAGGAGTGCTTTTACATCCCATACACCCAAACCGGTAGGTGTACAGCTTTTAAAAGAGGCTTGTTTCTGTAATCTAAGGTTAGAAGATATAATCTTGGACGCACCGGTAAAAAACGTGTGTTGAACACGTACGCGTTCCGTTTTGGACCTGTGAGTTCGTTAAAAAAGTGGCGGTCTTGCCCGCGTCCATTATCGATAATCTAAAATCTGAAAGGCTATCTGCCTAGGCTACCTTATTGGAATATCAATAATAATCATCCTTTAGAATAAAAGAGTTTTATTCATATCATAAAAACTGATAGCAGGTTACAAAATAATTTCTATACAGTAAGACACTATTATTATAAAGTCAAGAGAATGGGTAAAAATGGTGATACTCAATGAAACATAATTTAGACAAGTATATTAAAAAAGTAGGAACGTGCAAATTGTATTTAAGTAATATAGAAACTCAGGAGAAAATAATAGTAAATTGTAAAATTTAATCCAATCACTTTTAACACGAAGGTATGTTTATGCATATACATAGTAGATAATAAGTTTTAAGACACCCTTATCTTCAACGTTGTTAAATACAAGGATCACGACCTTACTTTGGTGTTACCTTCTCATACGACCTTTCCACTGTTGTTCCTATATTTAGCGACTCGTAAACATTTAGTTAGTTACCATACGATTGTAAAACCGAAGTTGGCCTTTTGTTCCGAGCTCCTTCTCGTTATGTTTTAACTAAATTTGTTATATTATATTACGTTAGAAATGTTCAATGTCTTACTACCACCAAATCAGTTGTATGCCATCAAATACTTATTGTACTAAGATAGTACATGAATGTCAGTTACCGTTTGAAATATATCCTTTTGGATTTTTAGCACCTTTGTGTTATTTGTTCTATTTGCACGCGTCGTTAAGCCCTGTGGAAAATTTAAAGCCTTAGAACCTACGGTGTTAGTCCACTTAAAAGAAAAAAGATCAGTTATTAACGTATTTCTGCTCATTATAAAATAAAGAATCGACTTTCGACGTCGAAACCTCAACGATATGATTAAGTGCATAAGTCAAAATTTTGCAAAATAAAAGCCAGTGAGTATTTTTAAGCGTTCAAAATGCAAATCTAAAACGCATAATAACTTTGACGGGCACTTTTGAATTATATTTTTTTAAGTTATTTTGTAATCATCAAGTGCCTCAAGAGTTTTTGGTATTTTTAAATTTTCTTACAACTACAGAGATAGTGATGTCATTAAACCAAAATTGCATTTCTACAATTAACTATTTATTGTATAATGTTATTTTATGATAAGATAGCGTGGTTTTAATTATGATTAAAACAAATAACGCTAATAAAAATATTGAAAAACGTATATACGTATACGTCCATATATATATTTATATATAT
>MU161405.1:8765-23216 GCA_015888305.1 Antheraea pernyi | reverse complement strand
GGGGGGCAGCCGGTGTGTACCCGGTCTGTCCCTCTATAGGTAGGAGCCCGGCGGTCACCTTCCGCCGGGCGGACCGTGGGAGCGGCTCTACAAGGTTGATTAGCTTGAACGATCCCTTGCCGCCCCCACAAAACGGTCTGTCGGTACACCGTGGGGTTTTAGTCCGTGCGACTCGGACATAACCCACCCTCTCCCCTTGGAGGGTGGCGTATCCATAAGGGATTTCCCCACGTTAAAAAAAAAAAAAGGTGCAGATCTCCAAGAGGATTCGCCCGCGAAAAAAAAATCTCAAGTCTTATAATGTTATTCAACACCCCAAATAGGTTTAGTTACTATGATAATGCAGTTGTTATAAAAATTTGAGTGTAAAAAACCACCTTGCAATGATTTTTACTCACTGTGGATATTGTAGTGTTTCTGTTTCATTACTTAAATTTTGGTTCGCAATAAAATTAAATATATAACGAAGGTCAATACGTGTAACTGACAAAATAATTCAGAAAATGTCCTAAAGTGTATTTATTGCTTTATTTTAGGCGCTTGGTAATCTGTTTACATCTGAGTGGGTGTAAGGAAATAAGTATCGTCAAAGTAGAAACATGAGTTCCGTGATTTAATTTACAATGTAGTAATAATGTCATTGTACTTTTTTATTTAATTTACGTGCGGAAATCCTTTATGGATACGCCACCCTCTCGGGGGAGAGAGTGGGTTATGTTCGACTCGCACGGACGCGTATCCATAAAGGATTTCCGCACGTAAATTAAATAAAAAAGTACAATGACATTATTACTACATTGTAAATTAAATCACGGAACTCATGTTTCTACTTTGACGATACTTATTTCCTTACACCCACTCAGATGTAAACAGATTACCAAGCGCCTAAAATAAAGCAATAAATACACTTTAGGACATTTTCTGAATTATTTTGTCAGTTACACGTATTGACCTTCGTTATATATTTAATTTTATTGCGAACCAAAATTAAAGAAATGAAACGGAAACACTACAACATTCATCCATAGTGAGTAAATATCATTGCAAGGTGATTTTTTACACTCAAATTTTTATAACAACTGCATTATCATAGTAACTAAACCTATTTGGGGTGTTGAATAACATTATAAGACTTGAGATTTTTTTTTCGCGGGCGAATCCTCTTGGAGATCTGCACCTTTTTTTTTTTTTAACGTGGGGAAATCCCTTATGGATACGCCACCCCCTAGCCGGGCAGCACAGGTGAGAACGCCAGATTTCTACTGACTAAACCTCCTCGGTGTTCTACTTGTCACCATTTAGCCGGGCGGACAGGAACGGCCTCTGCAGTGCTTCTACCCGACCCGTCAGATCTTGACCCCTCATCAGGGCCCCGACTTGTGATCTGAAGAGCGAAGGCCTTGACCCTCTCTGACGAACTGATGGGAGGTGCACTGAACACTAATGCAAACTTATTTGGGGTGTCGAATAACATTATAAGACTAGAGATTTTTTTTTTCGCGGGGGAATCCTCTTGGAGATCTGCACCTAGCCGGGCAGCACAGGTGAGAACGCCAGATTTCTACTGACTAAACCTCCTCGGTGTTCTACTTGTCACCATTTAGCCGGGCGGACAGGAACGGCCTCTGCAGTGCTTCTACCCGACCCGTCAGGTGTTGACCCCACATCAGGCCCCCGACTTGTGATCTGGAAAGCGAAGACCTTGACCCTCTCTAACGAACTGATGGGAGGCGCACTGAACACTAATGCGCCTTAACCACGTAGGCCTGTGTTAGAATTGCCAGGGCGACAAACATGCCTGTGTCCATCGCCCAAGCCAACATCACCTGCACGTGGTGCACCCTGCTGAATAACGAACGAGGCAATGGCGAAAGCGGGGTGGTATGATTTTAAAGCGTGACTTGGTCGCAACCACCATGTATATGGCGAAAAAGCGCGTCATAGTGATTTGCTTCTGCGGGTCACGTTTCGGGATCAGCCTGTGCATTTGCAGCTTTTCGCAGGCCGGCATGACAGCGGCGGCCGGCGATGGATAGTATGTCACTCGGTGGTCGCCATTGTTTTTGGATTGTACTGTGCATACCATCAGGCATAGTGCAGTCATTTTACCGTGTTACTATAAAAAAAATATCATGACATAGTATAAAACAAAGTCTTTTACCGCGTCTGTCTGTCTCTGTTCAGGCGAAACTGCAATGCCACCGGAACATTAACACTCTAGCGCCACTATATAGTGATACAAGATACATCAATTTTTTTCATTATAAGAACGATTATATAGAATATTATATAGAAGATGTTTCTTTATGTCAAAAGGAGGCAAACGAACATATGGGTCATCTGATCCTCAGTGATCACCACCGTCCATAGGCACTAGCAACACCAGGTGGGTTTCAAGTCGCAATGCAAACACTGTTACTTCACGTCGGTGTCCTGTGAGAGGGTGGTAGTACCCCGGACGAGCCGACCCATTCGTGCTGAAACTAGTCATAGCTACAGCGTGGCTCTACCACCTTCAAAATGTATTACTTAAATAACAATGATTTGATCGTTATTACTATTTTTACGTGATACTTAATTATTTTGGGGAAATTTGAGTAAATAGTATCTTATTGCTTTGACTTTCACAATTTGTCACATAAAAGGGGTCGTTGATCTGCACGCACTCCTACGTGGAAGTTATTGTAAGGCGAAGCTTTGCCCGGATAAATAAACACAGTGCCTACAGAGTGTTTTTGGTTTCACTGACAGACCGGCTGACTATACGCATTTTATAACACTTTTTTGTTTTTTCCTATGTACATAAAATATGTTATTAAGGTAATTAACAACGCAGACGAAGTCGCAGACATCAGTTAATACACTAAATAAATAAGTATGGAAATGACTTGTTTATTTTAAAAAATGTTAAGTATGATTGCTGAGTAGAATTTATGTGTCTGATTTCGTTGAAATATGAAACAGATATCTTTTGTTGTAAATTAAAATGTGTATGGATTTCTGAATATCTAACATGGATATAAACTTTCACTGGATTTCGTAAACAATGTACGACCAGTTACAACGAATACCGAGTCCGAGTTAATATCGTGTCCACGTGTTTTCTTGTGTTTGAAGATAAAACATGTTAGAATGCATAATTAATGTAATGATGTTTTCACGAATAAATATCCATAATTATAATTTATATTATACTATTAATGTCTTCTACTATCCATCAAACCTTTTATTATAAACTTTTACTTAAGAAATTAAAACTTCCATAAATACAATTGTAATATTTGATGACAATAGATTATGATCCATTCAGACATGCCAAAGAAAGAGATAGAACATATAACATATGCTATATTGTAAACAACAGTTTTTTCGCTTAGTTGATAGCGTGTTCGATCACAGCGTCGATGGACGTAAGTTCCAATCCTTGCAACCATTAGAAACTCTTCTCGTGTGTCCCAGGCACACGGGGAGACAGCATCAGGGTTACCCCTCTGGCATCACTCTCCTCCCGCTTCAACGGGGGTGTCTTTGTCTTTTAAGTTGTGCGCCTTTTGCAGGGCGCTTCCCCGTGGTCGTGTCGGCTCACTAGGGTAATGAGTTATCCGGTGTGCGTGAGGTGCGTTTGTTGCACAGTAGGTTCCACATTCCATCCCCTAACTTCGCTCTGATTACACAGGCTTCTTCCAGGGAGGCTGTTTTGAGTTTTCTCTCGCGGGCTTCTGTAAGAGCGTGCACTTTCTTATACAGGTCTTCGAGCTGGGCGTCCTCCTGTTCCTATGGACCTCTTTTCTTCCTCTTTCGCCTGGCTTACTTGGGGCCCTTGGTGGGAGGACCGTTGGCGGGAGCCATGAGGCTCGCCGGCGCCGTCTCCTCAACCACCCTTAGAACTGACTTGGAACCGGCCACGACCGGAACGGGCCACAGTGCCTGCACGACGGATCCTTAGTTCCCGTTTGAAGACAGGACACCGTGTCTTATTGTTTGGTAACCCCGCCTGGCTAGCTACCACCCTTTATTTGAAAATCGGATCTCATCTCGAATCAAGATTTAACAACTAATGAGATTATGGTCAAAAACGTATAAAGTATTAAAAGAAAAACAACATTTATTTTAATGATAATAAAGTTTCTTAGAGAATGCTTGGATGAACGAAAAAACCCTCAAGACTCAAATTCTATGTTCAGCATCCACTAGTTATTAAGCCCTAATTGTAATTTGGCTAACTGACCATTTGTTTCATTAGGACTTCATCAATTTTTATTTAAATACAGCTAATAATGACAAACTGGAAGAAAAAGAACTGAAGTCTTTGGCACGGTCCTAATTTGTTATATAATGGTTTTTATAATTTACTAACTGACCCGCGCAACTTCGTCTGCGCCAAATCGGTTATTACCGGTTCCAATTTTATTTCTAAATGCGAAAAATCTTAAAAAACCTAAAACCCGATTGTAGCGACACTTACCGAATCCAATTGTGAATCCAAACTATCCTATATATATTGGCAAGAAATGTCTTCCCGGTATCACCTAGGTTGCTCCTGTGGCTCTCACCTCCACGTCCCATATACTATCCTCGCAACAACACAATAATTTTATCAGCTTATAGTTTTTATGTTATTATCTTCTAACCAACTTCACCAATTAACATTGTGTAAAAAGTAAACTTTATCTCCATGAAATTCGCAATTTCGTATTTAGCTATTTGTTTTAATAAGAATATGTAAAGTATACAAGAAACCTATCTATACTAATATTATAAAGAGGTAAAGTTTGTGTGTTTGTGAGTTTGTGACGTTGTAAGGGGTAATCTCAGGAACTACTGGTCCGATTTGAATAATTCTTTCAGTGTTATAAAGCTCATTCATCGGGAATGGTTATAGGCTATATATCATCACGCTAAGGCCAATAGGAGCGGAGCACATGAAAAATGTTTCAAAATCGAGATTTTTTTTTTGAGAGCTTCTTCTGGTCGTCAGCTTTAAAAAAGTTGTAGCTTGATAATGCCTATTCCCGCCCAACGAAGGGGGCACGGGTCGGCTAGGATCTAATAACTTTAGTAATTAGTAATTCTAATATTTATTTTCTTTTTCACATAAAAACAATCCTTTCGGCTGAGATATTAAACTAAGATCTATGGTGTCTCGTATTTTTTGTAAAGCTAACAGTAATGAATTTTGCTACGGATTTATTTCCTTTATTTCAAATGCGGGTCGCGTTTTGGGATCAGCCTGTGCATATCCAGCTTTTCGCAAGCCGGCATGACAGATGCGACCGGCGATAGATAGTTTCTCTCTCGGTGGTTGACATTGTTTTTTGGATTGTACTGTGCTTACCATCAGGCATAGTGCAGTCATTTTGACGTGCCATTATAAAAAAAAACTCACTAACTTCAACATCATCTTTTTAATATTGGAGTTTAATGGATACGAATTTTACCAGTGTCAAGTTAGTCATGAGAGAGTCACTTTATAGGTAATTTTTATTATATGAATTAGTTCTTCTAGATTACGCCACTGAAATACACAAAGACAAACATAACACTCACAGACATAATGCCTTAAATAAATAAATATTTATATAATAATTACTGTTAGTTATTATGTTATGTTAAAGTTTAATTCTGTTAAAATATATAAAATTAGCCAGAGTATTGACGAAAGGAGAAAATACACACCCTTGTACGTTTGTTAAAATCAGACGGACGTAGTATATCGTTAGATAAAATGTCATACGATACAATACTAAATCGAAGCAATTGAAAAAAATGTGTTCTAGAGAGTCTTCACCCAACCCACTTTCACATATTGAGTTGTCCCGATTCTGAGCTTTGCAAAATGGACTGGAGAGCACACGTCTACAGATAGATCCTCAGTTTAGAGATATTAGATGCAGCAAACTTGCAACAGTCACGAAACTTTGACGTATCACATATGATTTGCCTGTAATTAGGTTTTATAGTGATCAAATATCCAGTCTGGATAGCTTCTTTAGCGATAACATCCACAGCTTCATTACCCTGGATCACACTATGTCTTCGTATCCATGCCAGAACTACATAAGTTCCTAACTAATGGCATTATTACAAATGGAACTGATTAATTGTGATAACTGATGTTTCATTGAGATATTCCAAACATTTCAAAGCACTATCAAACGTATTGTATAAAGTTTTAATAAGAAGAAAAACCCTTTCTTCCTTTCTTTTAGTACAAAAAATTTCATTAATAAATTTAAAAAAAAAACATTTATATATATATAGATGTTTTGAGCCAGGAACACTATCGGGCGTCCCCAGAACACGCTACAAAATTATTATCATAATCTGATCAGTAGTTTCGGCATGCATAGAGGACAAAGATACAAACATTGATTTTTATATATAAAGATTAGCTGTTCGTCCGAGCTTCATATGTGTGTACTTTATAAAAAATGAAACCAATACTTCCCTTACTGTTATCCCTTATAACATACATTTTTAATATTTTGATTGGTTTTTAAAATATTTTCTTTTATAAAAATTTTGTGCAGACGATTTTATTTGTGTATTTTTGTATTTTACATACATTCGGCAATTGATTTTTATCTTTATAGATTTAAAACTTGCCTTATTTTACCTTATATTGTGTAATATTAATGGCATATTGCATAAGACTATTTGTTAATTAAACACAAATAAAGTGGATTACAAATAATAATAACATGGGACATTAATCAGAGATGTCTCAAAAACTCCTTGAATGTTCTTGCCATTATTTTATTTGTATATAAAACAATTATCTTTTTGATTATGACACTAATATTGTATAATAACGTGGATTGGTACTAGAAACAAAAGAAGGATAAATAAACAATTTCTCTTTAAATAAACATAATTAATATATAGTAATGGTACATAATTAAAACATGAAGGCTTGTAACTGTCACACGCGAATGATATAAAACTTTTTAAGTATTTTTGATTTTGTCAATAAATAGTTTTATACGTTTATACGCAAAACAAAAACAAAATTGAAAAAAATATTACAGGCATGAGAATCGGTTGCGCAACTCAAGGTAAAACTTGTCACGGATTTCTGGGACCTTCAGCTTTGACGTATCGGATTTCTTACCAATTTTCTCTCCCATTGGTCGAATAGGTACGGCAACTTTGAGTCTCATAAGTAAGATATGATAAGTAACTCATTATGTTAATTATGATTTAATAGAAGTTTTGGTTTTTTTTTATTATTGTCTACCCGGATGACACAGAAACCTGCCGCCATATTGCCGTGTCGGACTTCCGTTGCATTGTTGTCCATACTAATTATACTTCCGTTGCATTGTCGTCCAGTTACCTCCTAGTCATGCCTAAAGAAGTTTTACTTCCACATATAAATATAAACATAATTCTTTTGTCCGTGTATATGTGACTGAATTCCTAAAAGGCTGGACATATTTTGATGAAATTTATTTTAGTGTTCAGATAGATTCTAGAATGCTTTAGATTCACAATTGGAGACGATGGGTGATGCTACACTAGGATTTTTTACAGAGCAGGACAACGGGCGGCGTGTCCGCTTGTGGAAGTAGTATCTGTATGAGAAGAGGAAGTCTTTTCAACGTTAATCTATATCAGAACTGCAAAGAAACGTACATAAGATTTAATACTTCACACGTTCAATAACACTTATGTGCTAATAATTAATAATTATTTATGCCAATACGAACAAAAGAAGTTTACCGGCAGTTTTCATTTGACTTTTAACATCCTTAGCACAAGTTAACACCTACCTGTTAATATAATTCGGAATAACTCAGATGCAAAATAATATATAATTATTAATTCACTTTCATCCAATAATAAACAGAAGAATGGTGAAAGTTTATAATAGGTTTCTATTATTATTTATAATGGGCATAAAACTTCATTGGTGTTCTTAATTAAGATTGTGGTGTTTGTTTATGAGGTTATTCGGTCTCGATGTCCTCAATTCAATGTATAAAAAGCATTTTAACAGGAAATAATATTTAATTTTTTATATGGGTGTTGAAGGAGACAAATTAAAAAATTTATGATTATGACTGTTGATCAAAATATGTTTTGAAAATGTATGTTAAGATGATATTAAGAAGTTCGTTCTTTACACCATGATTGTTGAACCAATATACTATAGAACAGTTTACGGCAATACCTACTAACTTTGTGAAGCTATTTGTCCCGTCCTTCTTTGCTTTAATTATTTCTTTTAGTAAGTGAAAAATTCTAGACATCCATTCTATACATTAGTATGTCATTAAAAGTTACCCTTTTCCTGCGAATTTGATTATATATTTTTAAGATATTTTTTTCCAAATTTCATTACGATTGGCTGGAAGTGTTTATTATAAAATTGTGTCAAACATATGGAATAAAATGTATCCAAAGTATATAACTATAGTTAACTCACTTTTCCCTACGGTTTCATTTGTTTTAAGTAAACCTTACCTATCTCTCGAGAACATTATTTCTTTTTAGATAGAAGGTAATATTGTCACTTTTATAATATAAAAATTGCCTAATTAATATTATTTCTAATCAACTGCCTTTCGGCTAAGAAACGACATTACCAACTTCATAAAAGAATATTTGTAGTATACTACTAATGCAAGTAAAAGAACAAATTAATACAAACCCTTGATACGTGCCAGTAAAATTAAATAAACTCGAATTTTAAAATCGTGTCATAAAATTCAAAATTAAATTTATTATTACCAGAATTTCAGACAAATATTGAGGCCGAAAGAAAAGGTATCGATATCGGATTGTAATCAACCCGTTCATTATTAAACAATTACAACATATGCATTTACAGTTTTTAGTAATACAAGTTCACAAAGCGTGGTCAACAGTGCAATTTTGCAGTCAACTACAGCCTACACGTGCGACCTTATACAGTGAAATAGTGTTTTATATTTATCATTCAGCCATTTCTGTGTATTTATTTGGAATTGTTTTATTACCATGTTGTATCTTTTATTATAGCACCAAAAAGCGTGCAGTTGCTTTTTGATGGCAAGAATTCAACAATCCCAAAAAATAGTCAAAAGATCGAGAATCCATCGTCAGTATCGTCAGTCATTAATGGCTAATTCCGGAACCTGACACATGTAAATGGTATGTGGTATGTATATGGTATGATATGTATATGTAAGGTAAATGGTATGGTGGGTGTTACATCCAGTTTATGGTGGTTGCAGTATATTCGGGCAAAGTTGTCACGTATTTTCTTACATTCTTAAATTGCTTTTTTTTGTTAATGCAATTGCTATTGTATATTTGACATCATTCTAAGTTTTTGTTTATTTGGTTGGTTGGTTGTTTATTTGTTTGGTTGATTGGTTGTTAAGCTTTCACGCCTAACCTCTCAACCGATCGTTATAAGATTGCGCAAGCACGTCCTCGATGGTACATAAAAGGACATGGAGTACCTTTAGTCCAGTAAAAAGCACGGTTTCCGAAGTATGCATCAAACCTTGATTAATGCGATGGAAGTCACAGGCAAAAGCTGGTAGTGGAGACTGGGAATAAAAGTAACGGAGGGTCGAAAGTAACAAATGCTCTGTAGGTTTATTCGCGTCCTCGGCTCTGATTCTCTCGGATTCTGTCTCCGTTGAGGAGGTAGACGTGGCCGTAGCGCTGAAGGGAGGTGTGAGCCAGCTTTAATAAAGGCTGGCAACACTCGCACGTTTGGTGCGGGAATGGGCAGCCTCCATATCTCACTCCTCGTCGCCTTAGCGAGAGCGTTGGTGGTGGAAGGTCACCTCCAAGTAGACTAGTGTGTAGCCCGCTCACGACTCCTGGAGCAGAAGCCTATGCGCTGCTTCCGGTGCTTTGGGGTGGATCATACTTGCACATCGTGCCCGTCGGAGACTGATAGAGAGCACCTTTGCTTATAGTATGGGCAACCCGGCCACAAGACAGCGGATTGTGTAGCCGCCAAACTGCACTGCGCCCTGGTGCCACCCTCCGAAGAAGTGCCGAGCACTTAATGGGGGCTTAACGCTAGTTGCAAGCCACCTCCCGTGAAAGGGAGGGAAGTCGTCCCTACCGGCGACAAGACCTCAATAAAGGTCAGCGTAGACGTTGGGTGGACGTGGGGAAGTAATTCGTTGCTTCCTATGTTTGTCCTTAAGTGGGACCAAGGGGAGAGGGGCCGAAGGGCCCTTCTCTCCATTGCACTGGTTCGGCCGTCTGGGAGATAGTCTATGTTTGCCAGGCTGTCTCTTTTTAGCGCAGGAGGCTCAGCATCAACCTGGGCTGGCTGCCAGGGCGACATGCGAAGTGCTTTGTCATCCCTTTCTGGCGGTAGTGGGCAACCATGGAATATTAGTCCGTGCGAGTCGGAAAGGTTTATCCAATGGGCGAACACCGCTTCGCCGCCGTCAGGTGATAGCCGGGAGCACCTCTCCCACTCGCATTAAGTCAGTGCATACGCCGCGCGCTGGTAGGTTGTGTTACAGGACGCAACATGTTTACACAAATTAAAAGTAGTTTTTCGACGTTTTCTTATTTAATGCTTACATAGTCGTAAAGGGATGATAGTATAATCTGAATGTTTGCATATCTATTCTTGAATAGATTGATTGTACATTGTTTAATCTCGTTTTCGTTTGGCACGTTCCGTTTTAAGGTTATATTACACGTTTTAACAAAAATGAGGAAGGGTACAAAAGTAACATAGTCTTATGGGTAGAAAAGCAACATGTTACTTTTGTCCCCGTAATGATTTAATTACCTACGTCATATTTTTACAAGTATATGTGTCTTTACTTCAACAGAATGCCGTGACAATGCATAAAAACTACTGCATGAGGAACTACCGACACGGAAGTGTATCGAAAATGAAGAGCATTTCAAAGATGGTGCAAAAATAGGAGGCTAGCCAAAAAAAAAATTTGCCATGTACAGACTTATAAAAAAAAAATTAAGAAGAAATTGATATCTACAAAAGGAAACGGACAAGGAAAAAATACAAAATGGCACCGAAAGTTAAGGAAAATAAATCTGACGACGACGATTACTTCTGTCTTGTCTGTTTAGAAACTTTTATCAATAGTCGACCAAATGAATAATGGATACAATATATCGAATGTAGTCCTGAAAAGTCAGATTATAAAATAATGATTAACATATATTAATTTATCTCATTACTCAAACTAAGAATAACTTATATTTCTTAAAATATATAATTTTTCAGCATTTAAAATGCTGAAGTTTGTTTGTGTCATCAACACAAAGTTTTTAAATAAATAATTTGTTGATTAAAATATAATATTATTTTCATTAGCAACCCCTGTGTCTTTGTTACTTTGTTGTGTGTTACTTTTGACCTACAACGTGTTATATTTTATTTATAAGGCACAGATTACAGATAATAAGTAACTATGTTTACAATTACAATGTATAGTTTAATTTTTGTCTGCTATATTATACAAAATATATGCATGCACATCTATGCTTAATAAATCATCAATCATCAATCATGAAATCCAAGACGAGTATGCTAATTTAATTATATTATATTCAGAAGAGAATCTGTGTTTATATACTAAATAACGAAATTTACTCAGATAAGATGAAATATGTCTATGTTGATATCGGCACTGTTACTGTTACTTTCGACCTGCTTACGTGATCGAAAGTAACAACCCGCGGTTTTTTTTTACTCTTTGTTTTTCATATAAAACACACCATAATAAAATAAATCGATTTACCAGTGTAAAGAAAATAACTGATTTTATATGTGATAATATTAATTTAATGACAATAATAACACCCAGCTAGAAATCAAGGTAAAAATACAAAGTGTCACTTTTGTACCCGGTCTCCCCTATTTCATATAAGTATGTATAACAGTAATGTAATACATTTATATACATACAATTTCAGCGAGTCCTGTTTGCTAATTATTTAGAAGTTGCTTATTGATTATTTCTATATTGTATTGAATTTTTTTACTATATTGGTATATATATTGGTGGATATTTATTTCCTTTTAACTTGTAAGATTAAAAAATGAGATAAAGTGTTATTATTTACATTTGTATAAAATCTAAAACAAATAAGCTTTTTTTTATATATATGTCACAAATTGTGTTCGTTAATGTTATTTTAAATATGTCTTTGTCTTTTTTTATGATTAAAACAAAAAAAAGTAAAGTGTGTGTATATTTATGTACACGCGTTAGAAGTTATACTTCTTTGGCGTAACAAGATAAAAATCTTTTCAAAACATTTATCTTTGCCATATTCTACGTTTGTAGAAAAAACGACACTAACAATAGAAAAAGTTGACTATAGCTAACTTCAGGGTGTCGGTTTATCGTAACGAAGTGCGCGCGCATCGTAAAAATTTACTCTCATCATTTTTCCCTAACGCGCCAAAAGAAGTATAACTTCAAAAAAATCCGAAGAAGTGCACAACTGAGTTTAAGTTGGTGCCGTAATAAACGCCCAAACTTATTACTGGGAACTGTCTTTACGCGCCTTAAAAATTGATAGCGGACATAAAGCCTTCAACGGTGTAAAATCCGCATGATTGGTTTATTACCACACTTAACACTTTTATTAAGCTTTTTAGCATTGTAAATTAGGGTTTTGTTATTGAATTATGGGCGAAGGTAACAAAAAGTACGCTGAACCTTTAAATATAATTGTGTTAATAAATAATCTTCTATTGTCTTTATTCTAGCTCTATTTAATTTCTTGTATAACAAAAGGAATATGGTACAGAATAATTCAGCCACATCCCTTAGAGTCACCCTGGATTGATAACAGTACAATTAGCCATCGGGAAGCCATCAGGGTAAGGAGATTACGCTCAGGACATATTTCATTTAAAAAGGTCACCTTTATGATGCGTAAAGTACCATCACCACTCTGCCAGAGTTGCGGGCTTGTCAATAATGGCCACCGAATCCTGCCAATGTGTTTGAAGCGAAGGTATCAGATCTCGGTTTTATGCTTCTGGTTCGTTCCACATTGGTTTATACAATTCCTTATTGTCTGACCCTATCTCGAAAATTGCTAGGGAATTATATAAAATTAATGTAAGCCATTGTTAATTTTATACTTCTATGTTACATAGTCGATATAGTCGCGCTGGCGACTAAGCCTTCATTAAAATGAAAACCTTTTTACTATTCGTAATATTAATATCACATTTAAACTATTACTATTCGTAATATTAATATCACATTGAAACTAGCTGCTGCTCGCGGTTTCACTCACGTTAATGTAGATTATACTCATCCCCTCGGGAACAGTCCTTTTTTGCGATAAAAGTACCCTGTGTCACTTTTTTTAATCGTTAGTAATTTAGAGGCGTGAAAGCGTAACAAAGAAACTCGCATTCGCATTTATAATATTAGTAAGGAAGGAAGGATTTTCGAATTCTCTACACGCCCGCGTAACCACAGATCACGCCGCCGTGATCTGGGGGTCAATTTCGCTCCCGTACAACAGATTAGGTCCCTCTCGACAGCGCCCCAAGCCTAGGGCTAGGGCTAGGGCGTGGAGCCCTTGAGTGCGTAGCTCGCACGATATAGTGACACAAAATCTTACATCACTGCGACAACATTACACATATCATCTCCACACACGTGCATGCATACACCCTTACACATGCAAGTGGAAGGGTTTTATTTTTCCCCCTTATCAAACTACAAATAATATAGAAAGTTATCCGATACGAAATATATATAAGAGTTGCTGAGGTATATATGCCTGGTACACATATATGTTTCAACAACTCATATATGTATGAATAGTTAGCTTAGCTTAGGTTAGCTCAGATAGGTCAAACCGCTGGGGCGGCACGCTGAAATCTTTAGAGATCGCGTGTCGCCCCGACTATAGCGGCAGAGGTACACCGAGGGGTTTTTAGTCAGTAGGAGTCTGACATACCCTCACGCTGCCCCCGACGGCGTGAGGGTATCCAAGTAGGATTTTCCCCTCGTAAAAAAAAAAAGCACAGATAGGTCAACCGGACCAGGGGAGATGGGTCGGGGGGCCCACCTTCCCATTGCACAGGTCCGGCGGACGGACGAGATGGTCGGTGTGTACACGGCTGTCTCCTAACAAGACGGGGCCCGGCAGCGACCCTTTTGCTGCTGGGCCAACCGCTGGGGTGGCACGATGAAGTCTATAGAGATCTCGTGCCGCCCCAACTATAGCGGAAGACGTACACCGTGGGGTTTTAGTCCGTGCGAGTCGGACATAACTCACCCTCTCCCCCGGGAGGGTGGCGTATCCATAAGGGATTTCCCCACGTTAAAAAAAAAAACGGTGTACGTCTTCCGCTATAGTTGGGGCGGCACGAGATCTCTATAGACTTCATCGTACCGCCCCAGCGGTTGGCCCAGCAGCAAAAGGGTCGCCACCGGGCCCCGTCTTGTTAGGAGACAGCCGTGTACACACCGGCCATCTCCT
>MU161404.1:26373-43998 GCA_015888305.1 Antheraea pernyi | reverse complement strand
ATAAACCATGATAATTACGTATCCATTTTCTGTAGACAATCAACGACATATCTAATTTACAATTTTTTTTTAGGATTTTCATTTTCCCTTGGATCGGTTTTAAACAATTACCTATGTCTGACCTACTGACGTATGGTGAACAAATGGCGAACAACACAGGTAGGTTTTTTCCTGTAGCCTCTTGGTTCGCTCCTTTTTTTTGCTGTCGTTAATTTTATTAAAAACAAGCTAATAAATCCACGTTCGGCTACATAACGTTAGTTTAGATAACTTACAATCTATACTAATATATAAAGCTGAAGAGTTTGTTTGTTTGTTTGTTTGTTTGTTTGGTTGAACGCTATGATCTCAGGAACTACCAGTCTGATTTGAGAAAGTCTTTCGGTTTTAGATAGTTCATTTATCGAGGAAGGCTATAGGCTATATATCATCACGCTAAGACCAATAGAAGTAGAGCACCAATGAAGAATGTTTCGAAATCGGGCACTTTTTCCTTTTGAGAGATTTCGTTAGTCATAGTAATAATATTCGTTCAATATGACAGGCGAAGGAAATAATCCATGCTGCCAATTCTGAAGTTTTATATAGTTGTATATAGGTATTTCTTATATATCCTTTAATCAATTTTATTCCATGTCCAAGTGACAATAAAGGCGCTTATACAAATCTTCTATACAATATGTCATACATTATTTTATCCATCATTATTATCTTCTTAGTCTTCATAATCATAAAACAAAATTGTTCAAATAAAGATTTCGTTAGCGTTAGTAACGTTATATACGTTTTCGTTTATATACGTTGCCATGGTATGTTTCTATCGCAAACATTTTCAAAATTTATTTTGTTTTCCTATGCAAAAAGTTTATACTACTTTTATTTCTAATTTTTTATTTGTTCTCTATTACGTATTATAAAAATAAAGTTTGTGTATGTACAATTAAAATAATAACTTTTTGATGAATGTATATGGCTACAAATGTCCAAAAAAAATTTTCTTTATACTTTGTCTATATTTTTATATTAGTATATTTTCTCTGTTTGTTTGTTTGTTGCGGGTAATCTCCAAAACGGCTGGACCTATTTTAACGGGAATTTTACTTTTTACTGCCAGATAGCCGAAATTATAGCGGTTGACATATTCTATTTTATTTGTCCGCGGTTTCGTCCGCATGGCTATTTCTAAAATGGTTAGACCGATTTTCACGTGGTATTCACTGGTATATAGCAGACCTCATAAAAAGTAATTTAGGTTTTTTATTCGCCTTCGGCTGCAGCGGAATATCCGGAATGCTTGAACTGATTATCACGGGACTTTCACTGGCAGATAATTCACCTTATAAGAAGTAACTTAGACTATTTTATTTTGTTACTCAAGACTTCATCCGCAATATCCTACTACCTCCTAATTGGTTGGACCGACTTTCACGGGGCTTTTAAGGCAGATAACTAGCAGGCTCGGAAGACGTTGTCTCGCCCCGATAATAAAATGAAAACCTTGACAAATTATACCTAAACCTTCTCCATGAATCATCATTCTATCTACTGGTGAAAATGGCTTGAAAATGGTCGTTTTTTACTTTATATGTAACAGATAAACTGACAGAGGACTTTCTTTTTAACCGACTTCGAAAAAGAAGGAGGTTATTATAATATGGTCGGTTGTATGTATTTTTTTATGTATGTTAACCGATATTTTCGTCAATTGTGAACCGATTTTAATGGTTGTTTTTTTATTTGAATTGGTACACTATGTAGTGATTAACTGCTACCTGTGCATTCGTCCGTGTGAAATTGATCAAAAATATGTTACAACCGCGTGAGACGTGTGCCTTACTGGACTCCAAGAATAAATATACATAATTGAAAGTCATATATCCGTATGTAATATGAATTATATCATCTTTTTGGTCAATTTGGCGGCTATATTGTTTTATTTACCGCGTTTGCTTCTACATAACTCAGTGATTATAGCAACATATAAGAATAACTTAAGTATATCGACAATACGGGCATATTATATGTATATATAATAAAAGATTTAAGATATATTGTTCGTTAATGTATAGCTTATAATTTGCATTACTTTTTTATATAGTGTTAGTGAGCACTGAGTTTGGTATATAGTAGGTTGAAGTTCCAGGTATGTTGTTGATGATAAATCCCATCCCATTCAATATACTTATTTTCAGTGTAGTAAACAAAGCCGCCTATGAAAACCGGAGTTTTTAATATTCGGAGGTTTTTTTTAAATTCTGAAGCTTACAAACTAATATATCGACTCAAATAAGCGTTATGTTGACAGATGAGCAGTGGATTGGGGCAAGCAAGGAGCCGCGGGTAACAGCTAGTGCTAAATAACTCTGTAACAACGAAATATTAACCGACAGGCTAGGCGTTCGTGTTGTGATTTAAGAATAAAATTGTGTTTGTAATAAAATATACCAAATAATTTAACCCTAAAATACATTAAAAAGTGAGCAATTAAGTATTAGGTTTTATCGGTAGAGAGCTTACAAGCACTCCATTTAAGGATTTTGAATTTGAAAGAGATATTAAATTTATATTGTATACTAACTACTATTGAAATGCAGTCATTCCGAGTTACTTTACATTTTTCTGTTTTTTTTCTGCAGCCTCTTGGCCCGCATCTTTTTTTGCTGTCGTTAATTTTATTAATCTGTCGTGTTACATGCGAGGAACTATTGTTATTCTACTTTACTATTAAATATTATACGTTTACTACTTTAAGTTACGTTAATTTCGTTTACATTATATTATATATTACCTATTTGTCAAAGATATGATCTCCTTTATGTCGGCTTCATTTATATCTTTTTGTGTCATTTTAAAATTGTAATCCACGATGTCCCGCGCCGGAGCGTCTACGTCCCTATGGATGAACCTACTAATTGCGTCGTCAGTCGTAAATTTTTTTCTGTTAACAGGATTATATATCATTTTCTTAGATGTTTTTCATCACGTATAAACTACATCTAAACTGCAGTTAACTTTAACTATAAGTCAGATTATGATAGTAATTGGCTGTGTGAAAGTGAAAACAATTTTGAAGTTTTAGCTGGTCCCATTATATCAATAAATAATATTTTGCTGAAGATCAAAGTTTGTTACTTTAACATTTACGTTCTTATATAATACTAACGGGCCGGGCGGACGTTGTCCTGCCTTGATAATAAAAAAAATCCAAAATTCAACCTCAGCGCCACCTACCACCTCCAATTGAATATAAACCATTCTCGGATCCACTGGAACACGCACACAAAATTGGTCCAGCCGTTTAGGAAGAGTTCAGTGACATACACACGTACAGAAGAAATTTATATATAAATAACATGATAGAGGACTGCCGTTGTGAGCGCATCATGTAAAAACTACAGGATAGATTTCGATTATTTTTTTTTGTTTTATTTTCTAAGCACTTTGTTATTATATATAAAGAAATTACGATATCTTCATTTGGTATAAAGTTATTAAAGTTTTAAGAAATTACGATCGTTGTAAGTACTACAAAGAACTGACAAAATGTTATAAGGAAAGTATAATTTTTATGGAATTTTTTCTCGGAACATACAATATATATTACGATAATAAACAACGCCGACGAACTCGCAGGTATTAGCTAGTGTTAACTTAAAGAGGGAGAAAGGGGAAAATGTAATGGTGTCCAAGATGCAAGGAAACTACCTGTTTAAACCTAAACATGTGAGATAGCGCTCTTATACCTACGAACACTGACACGCAAACATATTCTATTTAAGCTCCCAATAGCTCTCTCTAGGTGTTCTGAATCTGGCTGCATAACAAACAAAACCTTTAACAACTGGCTATAAATATTTAACGGTAAAACAAGATGAAATGGCATGAGATGGCAAATAGACCAGTTAGGTCAATTCTAGATAACCATAGTACTTATCACATAGAAGCTTTAAATTTAGAACGTGAAAAACATCACTTTTTCCACACATATATGCCACAAGCTGCAACTAATGGACCTGACAGTTCACCGCTCATTGAAAGTGGCTTTTAATAAACCCAAGAGGTTTTTTAGAAAAATCATTTTGGATAACGGATAACCCAGTTTAACGTAGTTAAACTTATCTGTACTGTCAAGTTTCAATATTAAGGAGTTCATTTTTTCCTTTACTAATTTTTATTGGCTACTAAACATGAAGAAAATCAGTGAAAAAACACAGGAGGAAGTTGTAACTATATTGTCTCTATCTACTTATCCATATATTTTACCAAAAAGTTTATTTAATAATTAAAAATTTTAAAAATGATTATGTATAATTTATAAAGCACTTCAAAATAGCTATATGAACTACTAGCCTCTGCCCGCGACTTCGTTCGTGTGGAATAGTTACTTTGGGCTAACACGCAGCGGAAACTCTGAAGAGGAATAAGCCCCGATTTTGAAATATTCTTCGTTAGTGCTCCGCTCCTATTAGTCTCAGCGTGATGATATATAGCCTATAACCTTCCTCGGTAAATGAGCTATATAGCACTGAAAGATTTTTTCAAATTGGACCAGTACTTCCTGAGATTACTCATACAATGTCACAAACTCACAAACTTTATCTCTTTATAATATTATATATTAGTATAGATCATTGTATATTTAAAATTCTAGTATGAGTTATTACATATTAAATAATTCTCTACTACTAATACAATAATTGCAGAGATCATAATAGTATATTTTTAATACGAAACAAGAATGTTGAGCTAACAAAGAACATAGGAGTTAGAAAATGTTCACAGTTAAGATGTAAACCTACACGAAGTATGTAATAGAAGGTTTCATTATAATCAAAGGTTCACTCGGATAACTATTTGAGAAGAGCAAGCTAATCACGGATCTTAAAGCCTTTCCACGCCTTAAGTGATGCAAACGAGGAAACTTCGGGATCGCAAACTGGCTTAGACTTCATCCCATAACTTTGATCGACACTTCAAAGTCGAAAGTCAATTTACTGCACAGTAAGCCGCAATCTTTTTCCAATGATGGCAGCTGCTACATAAAATCAACAAGAGGAATTCAAAACAAATATCCATTGTTAAAGGATAAACAATTCTTTAATATAAACGAATTGAGAGGATACCAGGAATGTAGAAATTGATGAATAAATTTAAAACAATAGAATATCATTACTTTATAAACAAGTACCCGGGAAGGAAAGGAAATATCTCATATTAACAATACAACTCGATACAGAACCGTGTTAAATAAGATTTTTTTTTTATTTATGTCATAAAGAGGCAAATGATGGGTCACCTGATGTTAAGTGATCACCACCGTCCATAGACGCTAGCAGCACCAGGGGAGTCGCAAGTGCGTTGACAGCCTGTGTATGGGGGAGGGGTAGAGAAAGGAGAAAGGGGAAGGAAAGGGGGAAAGGAGGTGGGCCTTCGGCGCTCTCACTGACCGAACGAAACGCAACAAGGCAAGCACTATTACTTCACGTCGGTGTTCTGTGAGAGGGTGATACTACCCCGGGCGAGCCGACCCATTCATGCTGAAACTAGTAATGGTTACAGCGTGGCTCTACCACCTTCAAAATTACTAAAACAATCGATACTACATAAACCACGATGAAATCATAATACCGATTTTCATTATTAGTAACAGACGCCATTTATTATTTCAATAAAACTAACAACGGTTTAAGAGGCCGCGTTACTGTGGCAACTGTTGTGAGTTGTAAATCCGCTACTCGTGGATAGGTTTAAATGCCCAGAATACTTATAATTCCAAATGATTTTCTTTTTTAATTAAAATATCTCCAACTATTAAGATGATTACAAATAAGTCTCAGTGTAAAGCTTTGTAATAAAGTTGCTATAGTAGATAGGCGTTTAGTTTAGATAATTATAGGTTCCATATTCAAAAGTCAATAATAGTTATAAAATATTTTAGGTCCATTCATTCAACAAAAAAATCAAGGGATATTATGAACAAACATACCTTGTCTATACTAATATTATAAAGAGGTAAAGTTTGTGAGTTTGTGACGTTGTAGGGGGTAATCTCAGTAACTACTTCCGACTTTAATTTTTTTTCAGTGTTATGTAGTTCATTTATCGGGGAAGGTTATAGGCTATACATCATCACGCGAAGATCAGCGGAGCACCAATGAAGAATGTTTCAAAATCGTGGTTTTTTTCCTCTTGAGAGCTTCTGTTGCGTGTTAGCGTTAGCCCAAAGTAATTATTCCACACGGACGAAGTCGCGTGCAGAGGCTAGTAATATAATAGTTAAGCAGAAAATGTTTGTAGTTACCGCTAGCAGAATCGCGGGCACAACTACTTAGCTATAAACGCGGAGCAATGATAGCGTGTTTGGATACGGACATGTTGCGCGTAGGTTATGAGATGCAACTTTCGGTGAACGAAAATACCGTGATGAAACCATGGCATGGTGGTAGAGCTTTGTCTAAGTCCGCCTGGCTGGCACTCTCAAGTTGAAAGTCTGTCGCCGAGCATCTATCTATTGTTGTATTCCGGCAGCTGCGCTTGAGAACCAGCCCCTTCTCAAGGTTTAATGTGCTTAATATCATAGACCACATCGTCATTTAACATCAAACATCATTTAAGGGGTGTAAGGGGTGTCGAATAACATCATAAGACTTG
Source organism: Antheraea pernyi (assembly GCA_015888305.1). NCBI lineage: Eukaryota > Metazoa > Arthropoda > Insecta > Lepidoptera > Saturniidae > Antheraea > Antheraea pernyi. Next base: position 37,347 of record MU161404.1, on the reverse strand, counting down.
AGACATCCAAGCCAACCTCACCTGCACGTGGTGCACCCTGCTGAATAACGAACGAGGCAATGGCGAAAGCGGGGTGGTAGGGTTTTACAGCCTGACTGGGTCGCAACCACCATGTATATGGCGAAAAAGCCCGTCCTAGTGATTCGCTTCTGTGGGTTGCGTTTTAGGATCAGCCTGTGCATATCCAGCTTTTTGCAGGCCGGCATGACAGCGGCGACAGGCGATGGATAGTGTGTCACTAGGTGGTCGCTATTGTTTTTGGACTGTACTGTGCTTACCATCAGGCATAGTGCAGTCATTTTGCTGTGCTAATATAAAAAGAAATGAAGTTGTAGTCATACGATAAAAGCTATAAAGTGTGAAAAAAGAATCAAATTTTGTTAAAATATTCCTAAATTTAGTTTTGGAGTATATAGATAACATGTGAAATTACTGGATCATTCCCACTCAGTTAAACAACTGAGGCCTTTATAAATGTATTTCCTAATACCTGTAATCTTAAGATACAATATCAAACGAACCGCTAGATAATCTTCTAATCTTTTCTTTAAGAGATAGTATTAATATTCAATCAGACGTTTGATTGTGCGGAATCAGTAATGAAATTCGCGGCAGCCGAGAGCGATCTCGCTTGATTAATGTCAGCCTCATTCTAGCCGAGCCGGAAATTAAGCTTCCTTAACGAAGTTTATTGCACTTTTTGTTAACTTGTATTCTAATTAATTAACAGCAACAAGTGCCCCGATGGCTGCCAGTATTCGTAATAAATATAAATACGATATGAAATTCTTATTTCAAAGAAAAAATATTCTTAACGTGAGACAATAAGGCACACTTATTCAGTAATATTCTACATAATTTTAATTGTGGATAAACTATGACTACTGAGGTAGACACCATATTTTTATTACTATAACGGGCAGTTCGAGCAATATATAATATGGGACCTCGCGAATCATTAAAAACGAAGTTCCAGGAATTCGGTATCCTAACTCTACGCTCCCAATACATTCATGATAATTTAATGTATGTCCGTAAAAACTTAAAAAACCTGCATTTTGCAAAGGACCGGCATGATCTTATCAAAACCAGTAATAGTTTCTTAGGTAATAGTGTTAGGTTTTACAATAAAGTCCCAAAACATATTACCGACTAGCTGACCCATGCAACTTCGTCTGCACCAAAACGGTTATCACCGGTTTCAATTATATTTTTAAACCTAAAACCCGATTGCAGCCACATCTACCGTTTCCAATTGTAATTCCAAACTATCAAGGGGCTCACTCAAATATGTACCCAGATGGTATGTGAGAAATCTTTTAAAATAAGCCTAGAACCCGTTCGTAGCGTCATCTACGGATACGCATCACTGCTAAAATACTGTGTTCACAATAAAATAAAACCATAAAGCATATCCTCAGGAGTAACTTAGCCTTTGTTTCATTAAAATCGGTCCACTCTATCAAAAGTTATTGCAATTTGAATGACGTGGCGTGTTTTCTTGCCGTGAAGAAGTGGGGCAAGCGGTGAGGTGTTTATTTTTATTTTCTTTGTATATTACATTTATTGATAAAATTATGGACCACGAGGTCGTATTAGCTTACTTATTAGTTTTACTATAACAAGGTACTAGGCTATATTCTATACTAATATTACAAAGCCGGGGGGTTTGTTTGGTTAATCGCACTAATCTCAGGAATTTCCTAGACTAGAATTTAAAAAAATCTTTCAGTGTTAGATAGCTCATCACGCTAAGTCCAATAGGAGCGGAACACCAATGAAAAATATTTGAAAATCGGGTTTTTCCCTTTTGAGAGCTTTCGCTGCATGTTAACTATTCCGCGCGGACGAAGTCGCAGGAAATAGTTTCCAATATTACATAAAGAGTATAATGTAATATAGTAGAGGAACAAGTAACAGATTGTAAACAAGTTTTCACTACATTTACAATCTTATGTTATTTATGGCTTGGACGAAAGGATTCAAAAGTAAATCTTACTCGACTATGCACGTGGTTGTGAATTAACTAAGTACCACCCAATGATCGTAAATTTTACACTGTGTATTGGAAATACTGTTGGAAACCAAATATCACTTTATTTATATTATGAGCTTCATCTTTCGGTGTACCTACTTTTGATGAGTAATTGATAATACAATTGGTTAACTGAAAGTAATTCTCACAACCGTCTGAAATTTTCACCCAATCCATTGTATTATTTTAACAAATCAGTTTGTATAATCAAAAGCCTTGAAATGATGTTTGTTAGGTGATAAGATCAAATGTGACCTTGATGAAAGCTATTTACAATGTTAATAGCGTTAATTATAGTAAATCGATAATGTGTAGGTGCTATGTTATAGATAAATAACAGCTATTTATGTTCTAACCTTCTAGAAAATGAATAGATGTGTTGTTTTCTATGCTAATACAGGCTGAAGCATCACCTGATGGTAAATAGTTACTGTTGTCTATGAGTCTAGGCAGCTTTACTCAACCTGCGGCCCGCCGGGTCTTTGTAGTTGGCGCGCCCGACTATACTCTATTTTCAATTATTTCAAATTTCTTACCTGGGGCATTTGACGTGAAGCGGACAACGAAAAAAATTTATTGTAAATTTGTTTAATTCGAAAAATTACTATCAAACGATCTGAATTTCAGGTGTGACTGTTCTTTAGAAGCCCATAACTTGACAAATAAACGTGATAGAAAAAAAAATATGCATTCACATTCATACCTACTAGAAGTCCAAATAGACTGAATATTAACGAATTTCAGAACTTCCCCTTTTTTTCGTTGTCCGTTTCACGTGAAATACCCCACCTATCAGAAAAACTGTGAGTACGTTGAGTAAATTAAATAGATCCCAGATAACCCGACCGCAATGCGTTCCTTATGATATAAGGGTTATACCAAACTTGTTTTATTGGGCAACCATTTCTCACTACGTTAATACGTTGTTAATTTGAAATTGCATTTTTTATTTAATACCTAAACATTTGTAGTTTGCGGCCCGCGACAACATGAGTGAAACGTATTTGTGGCTCGATTAAGAGAAAGGTTGAGTACCGCTGGTCTAGGGAATTATTGTTGTTGCCGCCGTTGAAGAAAGTATTTCAGTGCTTTCTTAAAAAGACTTATGTTGTTCTGTGCTAAAACTTAGGCGAAAAAAATCCATTACACAACCCTAAAGTATGTGTCAGGTTTTTTTCTTAAGGTTTTATAATGTGGATATGAGCCAGCGGAGGAAGGTGCGAACTGAAGTTGGTGAAGGTGTTGAACTATGAACCATGGAAATGAAGAGTATTGTATTTGATACCAAATCTGTTTAAAATTAAGATTCAAGAGAAAGTTAAAAATGGCTTATTTAATAGCCCTTGGCAGAAGTTTTTAAGAAATATAGCTTAATTTTTTAGATAAGCTGTCTGCTATATATAGCTCAAAGAAAATTTACCAAAATTCGTCAAAAATATCACGAACTACATTTTTTTTACTTTTGTCCGTTATCCTGGAGAATCCCTTGCGTTTTATGAAATAAAAAGTATCCTAGATCAAAGATCCTAGATAAAAGGATCTTAGTCTGCCATGTAGTGGGTTTTTTTAGTATATTCATAATCTTGTGCTATTTCACTGTATATTTTGTAATATTGGTGGAATTTTACGTAATATAGTTCAGTTTTGGTACATAAGTGACGTGGATGGATACCACGAAGCATGAATTCTAAGATACCACAAAACTCCCTGAAAAGTTTTAACAAGGGTTTCATAATCATGTTACAACATTGAAATTTTATGGTGGTAGAGCCACGCTAAAACTATTATTGGTTTCAGTATGAATGGGTCGGCTCGCCCGGGGTAGTACCACCCTCTCATAGAAAACCGACGTGAAGTAACAGTGCTTGCATTGTTGCGTTTCGTTCGGTCAGTGAGAGCGCCGAAGACCCACCTCCCCTCCCCTCTCTTCTCTCCTCTCCCTTTCCCTCCCCTAACCCATTCCTCCAAAAGATGGCAATGCACTTGCGACTCCTCTGGTGTTGTTAGTGTCCATGGACGGTGGTGTTCACTTAACAGCAAGTGACCCACCTGTTCGTTTGCCACCTATGACATAAAAAAAATAATAAAAAAATTGAAATTATCGCAAGACACAATCATATCGTATTATTACCTACTCGACAATGACAGTAATAATCTGAAAGATTCGTTGCCATCAATAAAATTTAAATAAAAAATTATATACTAAAAAATCTAAAGTTCTACTATATATTTATAGTAATGAGCCGACTAACAATTGCTATTAACTCCAGCTGCCTGCTTTTGTTTCATATTATGAATTTCTGATTACAGTGATTAATTTATTAATTTATTGAACATGCACACAGCATAGAACAAAAGCATTTAAACTGGTGTTCATTGTAACAATTTAATAATTTCATGAAACTTGATACATTGTAGTAAATTTTACACTTCAATTATAAAACAATACAAAACTTTAATACTCAATCTATATACTAGTTATATTTAACGTAGTTATGGTAAAGGGAGTAGGGTAAATATACCAGATCATACTAAATTCGTACAATCGTGATGATAATAGAATATAATTATATATATATTATATAATAGATAGAAGATAAAATTTTATCCAGAAATTAGGAGAGCGCGTTTACTACTGTTTGAATATTGTATCAGGTTCGAATTCAACATGGTAACTGGTTAAATGAGTGCTTACGATGTTTAGTTGAATGAGTCTACAATAGGAATATTCATTTTTATGTCACGATATTTTTTTACAGAAAAAGGTAATCACCAACATTTACAATTGAAAAAAATACCTTTACTTTATTCTAAATTCTTAGGAATTAACTTACAGCTAAACAAAAATCTTAAATTAAGTATTTAGACATGAACGAACGACTTATAAGTTTCCGCATCCGAAAACAATCTGGTAATAATTGTCAATATCGCAAATATTAATTTGAACAAACTTTCTAAATATCATTATATAATTTTTATACATAACAGACCTTTATAAACAGAATTCATTTCTACTGAAAATTACATGTTACATTCTATTTCTCGGTAGAATGTACTGTTAAATCTGAAAAGATTGTATGCATTGTGCAATATGAAACCAATAAAGAATTAAGAAAACCGATTACAAAAATAGGGGTAATATCACCGTACAATGAAATAAAATTAATGTAATATTTTTCACATTATGCAGTTTACATAACTATTTTAGAATAAAATCGAGCAATTATTTGAGCTATAAAATATTGTAATTAGATCAGTATTGTTCGACCTTTTTCATGACACGACCTTCTTACTATGGAAAATTATTTCGCGACCTCCGCCGCTTCTAATCTGTATTTTAATGTCACAAATACTATACAACATTTTATTTATTTCCATAACTAGGTGTCAGTTAAATACATAATGAAATCAGTGAAATGGGCATATTGTTCAGAGCTTTTTATTTATATTACTGTTTTTTTTTATATCATAGGAGACAAAGAACACGTTTGTCACCTGATGTGAAGTGATCACCGCTGTCCATAGATACTAGCAACACCAGGGGAGTCGCAAATGCGTTGCCAGCCTGTGTTTGGGGAGAAGGGAGGGCGACGGGAGGGGAAGGAAGGTGGTCCTCCGGCGCTCTCACTGACCGAACGATACGCAACAATGCAAGAACTGTTACTTCACCCCGGACGACTCGACCCATTCATGCTGAAAACCAGTAATAGCTTCAGCGTGGCTCTACCACCTACAAAATCTTGGAGAATGTCCATTAACTATATTATCATTAAAGAAATCTCTTGGTACGTTCTTGTTTTTTATTTATTTATAACTAAGGCTACGCAATCACCCGAGACCAGCTTATAGAGTCTTAGCGAACCCGAGTGGGCCGCGACTCACACGTTAAAGAATTCAAAATTAGATTGATGTTTGAAATATATGAATATTTAATAAAACACTCAAAATTAAATAAAAACAGAAGTACGCCGTGAAAGTGCAAAATAAATAATTTAACGAAATAAAACGAATTTTGCTCTAAGAGTAACTTATATACGCTAACATATTGACATTTTAAATTGTTAGCAATGTAAAGTAATTTTATCTTGTAAGTAATAAAGAAAAAAAATGGCGAAGTATATAAGAGTCCAAACAAAATGTACAATCCATTAACACATAATTGAAGTAAAACTTCTTATGGGAGGGCTTTGAAATTCTGATAGATAACCTTTTTGTGTGACAAAAACTGGTGGAAAAGAAAAAAAATGGCGAAGTATATAAGAGTTCAAACAAAATGTACAATCCATTAACACACAATTGAAGTAAAACTTCTTCTCTTTGAAATTCTGATAGACAACCTTTTTGTGTGACAAAAACTGGTGGAGGTAAACACTGTGTCGGATAGAGTAGGAGCAATGTCTCGTTTGCCTGCGGATATTGCAGAACGCAGTAAGACATATGTTCTTCTCACTTGCGTTTTGAAAGTTTCAATTCTACCATACACACGTTTTTTTGTATCAAAATATAGGTAATATCAAATCTGTATATATATGCAGGATGACTAATAACACAATGGAATCTAGAGAAGTAATCTTTAATTCGATTTTGCAATAATTTACAAGTCGTAGTCTTAACATAACCTTTCTTCCTCCGATAACAAATTAAAACACAAATGCCATTAATTACCCTTATTTTTTTAAATTAGGCTACGTTGTGCCATTCTTCAGTATACGGATGAAAAGTAGAAACAAAAATGTAAAATATTTAATTCAATATTTTTTAATATAGGTTTATTCATTCCCTCATATATACATGAAACTAGCGGGCCCGGCAGATCCTTGATATCTGACAAATTATATACTAAAACGTTCCCCATGAACCACTTTATCTACTGGCGAAAACTGCTTGAAAATCCGTTCAGTAGTTTTTGAGTTTATCGCGAACAGACAGACAGACAGACGCGGTAGGTGACTTTGTTTTATACTATGTAATGATACAGTTCGTTTGATGCCCAGTCACATCAAAACTAGTGAACGTATCGATATAAAACTGTGACCATTTATTGGGCAATTTTAGTAGAACAATTCTAGTCTTACTTGTTTTTTTTTGGAGTCGACTGACCCTTAGCCATTTTTTAATGCTCAACGAAGCGAGAATCGGCCAGTACAATATAGTTTTATACCACTAAAACTAAAAACTTTAGCTTATCAATTAAAGGGAGTCCGCGATAGGCCTTGACGATACTTAACACTACTGAATTTTAATCAAGGACAATTTAATTCAGAGACTCCCACTAAGCTCAATTCATGTTAAAGTTTGAAAATCTACTTAGTAACCACATCTCGTTTCGATACACACTGTAAACAGAAGCTGGAACTGTAAAGGAAAACATTTCGGACCATTACACAAGTCCTGACTTGGGCTAATAGTGAAATACTAACTTTGCTTAACGGATAAATCAGGATAATTGGTTAGGATTGTAACTTTATATAATGACTAGTTGATGCCCGCGACTTTGGTTTCGTGAAAACGGTTTGCGGTGTCATAGAAATTGTGTGTTCCATCTGGAGCAAACGTGAATAGTACTCCAATAATCTTTTTAAGATTTTAAGTGATTTTTTTAAACGTGTAATTACTGTTTAGCCCCAATGGGAAAGCGCAATGAAATTTGGCCTATATAATACTTTGAAAAGTCGTAATTTCTTTTTTTTTTACTTTTATGTATAGTTTTTGTATTTTTTATTTTTTTGTCTATTTATATTGCCACCCGGTAGTTATGAAAATAAAATGTCTCCTTAGGTTTGCCTGGAAGAGATCGCTCTAAGCGATAAGGCCGCCTAACTGTACACATATTGTAAACTGATGACTAATTTTGTATATTTTCAACGTGTGTGCAATAAAGAGTTTTATTATTATTATTAAAAGTCTGCTATCTACATATAAAAGTCTTGTCAATATCAGTTCAGCCAATTCCTAAATTATCTTAAGCAAAACATCATACATTTCATTTTTCTTAATATGTATTACATAATTAGCTTTTTCCCGCGACTTAGACCGCGTGGAATAGTTACTTAGGGCTAACACGAACAAGCAGCGGTAGTTCTCAAAAGAAAAAAAAACTATTTTGAAACATTCTTCATTGGTGTTCTGTAAGGAAAAAGAATAAAAACTTTCTAATTTATTTTATTTTACAAATGACAAAATTCTATAAAGCAATCCCTTTATTTCCCGCCTTAAGCGTGCGTTCAAAAGTTGGCAACACTCTACATCGTTATGGCGGGCTGCGGGACTTCCCCGTTTTACTTACTATTCGATTTTTATTTGAAAAATGGGTAAATTATGTGATAAATAAATATTTCTTCTCACAATATTTTTTTTCTTTTGTGAAAAATCTTTACCTCCATATAAGGGCCTCCAAAAAAATTTTTATACGGGGCCCCGACATGACACGCTACGCCACTGGCTAACACGAACAAGCAGCGGTAGTTCCCAAAAGAAAAAAAAACGATTTTGAAACATTCTTCATTGGTGTTCCGCTCCTATTGGTCTTAGAGTGATGATAAAGCCTATAGCCTTCCTCGATAAATGAATTATCTAACACTAAAACAATTTTTCAAATCGGACTAGTAATTCTAGAGATTAGCACGTTCAACCAAACAGCCCTCCAACTTTATAATGTTAGTATATATATGTATAATGATTACAGTAACTGTTTTATTATGTAAGGATTTTATGTTTTCTGTAATCTATCTATCTATATATATAATAAGAACGTAAATCTAACGTGTTTGTACTAATTCGGCTTTCGTGAAAAAAATTGTTGCAGTTGTCTAAGAATAAGTAATAGATTACATTTCAACCGTTTGTAGAAATGTCTGCCTGTCTGTTTGTATGAACACGCATCACTGCTAAAGTACTGAGTTCGTAATAAAACCACACCAAGAAAATCATAAAACATAAAGCTTTGAGAATAACTTAGTGTTTGTTTCATAAAAATTGGTTCACTCTATCATATAAGTTATTGTAATTTTAATGACGACGCGGCGTAATTACGTAATTACGAGACGATATAACAATATATCGATATACCAACGAAAATAAAACTTACATGTGTTTCATAATACGTGGTAGTGATTATATATAACTAAGCTTATAAATTATTTACTATAAAAACATTTAAAGCATTGAATGCTAAGACAATGTCACAGTATAAAACTATTAATAGGAATAATTTATAATATTTATACTGTGACAATGTTATGAGGAAAAAACAATGTTTGCAGCGCGCGACAATTTGTTCTCACAAAGAACAATACGTTACACTCATTTCATAACGAGAAATCAACACGCTACGCTTTTTATGAAAGTAATTTAATTTGATTAATAACTGCTTAATTGAAACAATACCAATCAATAGTATATTATGACGCAAAGAAACTACTGCACGTTACTCGGTACCGTATTTGTTGATACATTTTCGAAAAGTGGATTTGAAGTGACCATGATTTTATTGTTTATTTTTTAAGCATTGAAATTGGCATATTTTTTGGAATGTAGTTTCTTAACGCGGTTTGCGGTAAAAGATGACTGATAAAAATCGTCACGTAAGGAAAAAGCGTTATGACCCTCTATGTGATTCTCTCTCTCTCTCTTTCTATTGTATACGAGTGGGTGCATGCGTCCGAGTATCAAAATCGAACAGACGAGTATCGTGCACTGCCGGTTGTACAAACTCAGTACTGAGGGATAAAACTCTTTGTTATTTGTTTTATTTATTTATATAAATTATATTTCACTATTTATACCTGTTTCATAATAAATTCATATTTTTCTTAAAATATTCAATGAAGCTCTTTGGTTTAATTTCTAACTTTACGGTAAGGGGTTTTAAGAAGAGATCTTGGCTACACACCTTTTTTTTATTCACACAAGATATTATTCTTCCAAGTTTAATAAATTTAATAACGAAATAATTAAATCAGATATAATTTAACTGATTGTATAGAGGACTACGCAATTCAAATAAACGTCTTTTTGTTCGAATACAACCTTTTGTTTTTAATTAAAACAATAGTAATATTATAATATCAATATATCTTTGTTCTTTTACTACCTACTTCATCGTCTTTTGTGATAGAAAATGATGAAAAATAGATAAATAGATTACAGGCGTCGAAAATAAAGAAACCTCATTCAATGTAAAAAAAAAACAAATTTCTGTAATTTATATTCAACATGTTGACATGACAAATCGAATAGATACAAATCAACAGTTATCCATTAATAATACTCAAATTATCGATGTATATCAGATATTAATTAATAAACAACTAATCACATTAACATTCTTGTGGATTTGTTTTTTGTGGAGGAGATTTTTTGAAGTAAAAGTTCTTTAGGCGCGACTAGGAGGTAACTGGACGATAATGCAACGGAAGACCGTTTGATTTTCACAATAAATAGTTTTTAAAAAAATCATCAAATTTTTTTTACAATTGATTAAATTGTATAATAATAAAAATGATAGAATATAATTAATTATGTATATATAGGCGCGCGACCGTGCTGCCGTTTGGTTTCAATATAAGTAAGTAACAAATTCAATCAAAGCTTCATTATCTGTAGTGCCATCTATCAACTAATTCAGAACTTAACACAGGAAATACTATTAGCAACTCTTTATTATAAAGTAAATAAAATATAGAAAATTACGAACAGATTATGTAACAGTTTCAATTTCTATTAAAGTTTATATATTTACGTTCTTTTTCATTTATAATCCCGATGTGAACACGTTACATCCTGACTGTAAATACATCGATGGAAATATGTAACGATTCGCAATTTTTTATCGTTTGTAAATCGAAGCTGTGTCTGGTACCAAGTGAGAATAACTGGTTTAATGATACTAAAACATTTTACACAGAACGTATATCCATCTCTTTTACACAATTTGAATG
>MU161404.1:9311-21230 GCA_015888305.1 Antheraea pernyi | reverse complement strand
TACGGATCGTTTTAGGGACTCCAAACTATCATGGCGTTTAGAGTAAGCCATACTCTCTAAAACTGACCATAAATCATAATCCAGCGGATTAAGATAGGGACTAGACGACGGCCAGTCTTCAGCTCTGATGAAGTCCAAAACGTTCGTTTCCAACCAAGACTGCGTAGACCGAATTTTATGACCCGGCGCCGAAACTTGTTGGAAGAACCATTCTTGGTTATTGTTGTTGAACATGGTCTTGTTAAATTGTTAAAGAGCTTCAATACCTTCTCAAGAATGATGTCTTGATACACTTGTTCCGATGTTTTGATACCTTTCTCACAAAAGTGTGGCTCAGTTAATCCTTCATAGTTAATATCCCACCAAACCATCACTGAAGTCGGATAGTGCCCACGTTGCACTCTGTCGATTAATTGGGAAGCTTCCTTAGAGCTTTGAGCATAAATACGGTTATTTTGTTTGTTAAAATGTTACTGAATTGTAAAAAAGTCTCCCTAAAAAGTTCTAAGTTCTAACAAGAATTTCATAATCATGTTACAGCGTTGAAATTATCGCAAGACACAATCATGTTATTATTATATTGTATTATTACCTACTCGACAATGGCAGTAATAATCTGAAAGATTGGTTGCCATCAATAAAATTTATATAAAAAATTATATACTAAAGTTCTACTATATACTTATAATAATAAGCCGGCTAACAATTGCTATTAACTTCAGCTGTCTGCTTTTGTTTCATATTATGAATTTCTGACTACAGTAATTAATTAATTTATTTATTGAACATGCACACATCATAGAACAAACTCATCTAAACTGGTGTTCATTGTAACAATTTAATAATTTCATGAAACTTGATACATCGTACATTGTAGTAAATTTTACACTTCAATTATAAAACTTTAATACTCATTCTATATACTAGTGATATTTAACGTAGTTATGGTAAATGGAGTAGGGTAAATCTACCAGATCATACCAAATTCGTACAATCGTGATGATAATAGAATATATATATATATATATATTAGGAGATCGCGTCTACAGTTTGAATATTGTATCAGGTTCGAAGTCAACATGGTAACTGGTTAAATGAGTGCTTACGATGTTTATGAAGTGAAAGAGTCTACTATAGGAGTATTAATTTTTATGTTACGATATTTTTTTACACAAAAAATACCATTGAAAAAAATACCTTTACTTTATTCTAAATTCTTAGGAATTAACTTACAGCTAAACAAAAATCTTAAATTAAGTATTTAGACATGAACGAACGACTTATAAGTTTCCGCATCCGAAAACAATCTGGTAATAACTGTCAATATCGCAAATATTAATTTGTATAAACTTTCTAAATATCATTGTATAATTTTTATATATAACAGACCTTTATAAACAGAATTCGTTTCTACTGAAAATTACATGTTACATTCTATTTCTCGGTAGAATTTAATGTTAAATCTGAAAAGATTGTATGCATTGTGCAATATAAGACCAATAAAGAATTAAGAAAACCGATTACAAAACTAATCACCGTATGATGAAATAAAATTAATGTAATATTTTTCACATTATGCAGTTTACAAAAGTATTTTACAATAAAATCGAACAATTATTTGAGCTACAAAATATTGTAATTAGATCAGTATTGTTCGACCTTTTTCATGACGCGACCTTCTTACTATGTAAAATTATTTCGCGACCTCCGCCGCTTCTAATCTGTATTTTTATGTCACAAATACCATATAACATTTTTATTTATTTCCATGACTAGGTGTCAGTTAAATACATAATGAAATCAGTGAAACGTGAATATTGTTCAGAACTTTTTATTTATATTACTGGTTTTTTTTTTTATATCATAGGAGACAACGAACACGTTTGTCACCTGATGTGAAGTGATCACCGCCGTCCATAGATACTAGCAACACCAGGGGAGTCGCAAATGCGTTGCCAGCCTGTGTTTGGGGTGAAGGGAGGGCGACGGGAGGGGAGGGAAGGTGGTCCTCCGGCGCTCTCACTGACCGAACGATACGCAACAATGCAAGAACTGTTACTTCACCCCGGACGACTCGACCCATTCATGCTGAAAACCAGTAATAGCTTCAGCGTGGCTCTACCACCTACAAAATCTTGGAGAATGTCCATTAACTATATTATCATTAAAGAAATCTCTTGGTACGTTCTTGTTTTTTATTTATTTATAACTAAGGCTACGCAATCACCCGAGACCAGCTTATAGAGTCTTAGCGAACCCGAGTGGGCCGCGACTCACACGTTAAAGAATTCAAAATTAGATTGATGTTTGAAATATATGAATATTTAATAAAACACTCAAAATTAAATAAAAACAGAAGTACGCCGTGAAAGTGCAAAATAAATAATTTAACGAAATAAAACGAATTTTGCTCTAAGAGTAACTTATATACGCTAACATATTGACATTTTAAATTGTTAGCAATGTAAAGTAATTTTATCTTGTAAGTAATAAAGAAAAAAAATGGCGAAGTATATAAGAGTCCAAACAAAATGTACAATCCATTAACACATAATTGAAGTAAAACTTCTTATGGGAGGGCTTTGAAATTCTGATAGATAACCTTTTTGTGTGACAAAAACTGGTGGAGGTAAACACTGTGTCGGATAGAGTAGGAGCAATGTCTCGTTTGCTTGCGGATATTGCAGAACGCAGTAAGACATATGTTCTTCTCGCTTGCGTTTTGAAAGTTTCAATTCTACCATACACACGTTTTTTTGTATCCAAATATAGATAATATCAAATCTGTATATATATGCAGGATGACTAATAACACAATGGAATCTAGAGAAGTAATCTTTAATTCGATTTTGCAATAATTTACAAGTCGTAGTCTTAACATAACCTTTCTTCCTCCGATAACAAATCAAAACACAAATGCCATTAATTACCCTTATTTTTTTAAATTAGGCTACGTTGTGCCATTCTTCAGTATACGGATGAAAAGTAGAAACAAAAATGTAAAATATTTAATTCAATATTTTTTAATATAAGTTTATTCATTCCCTCATATATACAATGAAATACAGTTCGTTTGATGCCCAGTCACGCCAAAACTAGTGAACGTATCGATATAAAACTGTGACCATTTATTGCGCAATTTTAGTAGATGATTCTAGCCTAACTTATTTTTTGGATTTGACTGAGCCTTTGCCATTTTTTAATGCTCAACGAAGTGAGAATCGGCCAGTACAATATAGTTTTATACCACTAAAACTAATTATTTTTTGGATTTGACTGAGCCTTTGCCATTTTTTAATGCTCAACGAAGTGAGAATCGGCCAGTACAATATAGTTTTATACCACTAAAACTAAAAACTTTAGCTTATCAATTAAAGGGAGTCCGCGATAGGCCTTGACGATACTTAACACTACTGAATTTTAATCAAGGACAATTTAATTCAGAGACTCCCACTAAGCTCAATTCATGTTAAAGTTTGAAAATCTACTTAGTAACCACATCTCATCTCGTTTCGATACACACTGTAAACAGAAGCTGGAACTGTAAAGGAAAACATTTCGGACCATTACACAAGTCCTGACTTGGGCTAATAGTGAAATACTAACTTTGCTTAACGGATAAATCAGGATAATTGGTTAGGATTGTAACTTTATATAATGACTAGTTGATGCCCGCGACTTTGGTTTCGTGAAAACGGTTTGCGGTGTCATAGAAATTGTGTGTTCCATCTGGAGCAAACGTGAATAGTACTCCAATAATCTTTTTAAGATTTTAAGTGATTTTTTTAAACGTGTAATTACTGTTTAGCCCCAATGGGAAAGCGCAATGAAATTTGGCCTATATAATACTTTGAAAAGTCGTAATTTCTTTTTTTTTTACTTTTATGTATAGTTTTTGTATTTTTATTTTTTTTGTCTATTTATATTGCCACCCGGTAGTTATAAAAATAAAATGTCTCCTTAGGTTTGCCTGGAAGAGATCGCTCTAAGCGATAAGGCCGCCTAACTGTACACATATTGTAAACTGATGACTAATTTTGTATATTTTCAACTCGTTGACAAATTATATACCAAAACGTTCCTCATAAATCACTTTATTCACTGGTGAAAGCCGCATGAAAATCCGTTCAGTAGTTTCCGAGTTTATCGCGAACAGACAGACAGACAGACGCGGTAGTGGAATTTGTGTTATACTATGTAACGATATAATATGTAAATTAATTATATACATTAATATTTTCTTGGATAAATAATTAACAAAAAATAAATCTATACATATAATAACAATGTAAACATAACATGTCTGTATTTTTCTATTTCCGTGAAATGTAGGTGTTGTTGTAGGTGTTTACATATAATATATGTAATAGAAATTTTTTTTAATCATTTTCAATAAAGTCGCTAAAATCGTGGACGACTACAACTTCATACGTTGCTCACGCTACCATGTGAAAACTGCCACCAAACGATGGCTTCATAGCATTTCCTATGAACAGACGGAAAATTTACATAAAGTACTCTAATAACATTCCGAAAATTATACATATCTATGATACGAGCGCAGACACGTACACTCACTTTTACACATACACTCATCATAAATACACACACCCTCTTTCACATTTTAACATTTATTTAGTTATTATAATAACTAAATAATAAAACTGATCTTTGTTTCTTCTTTGACTTAACTGTAATTTTTAAAAATTTAATTTAATTTTATATTAATTTATAAACCAATACGCGCCACCATCTATTAAAGGCGATTTGTAATCCGGCATTAGGCTTCCATGAAACAGGCATTGCCTGGTTTGGAGCCATAGTTAAGGGTTTATGTAAAATGTTTTAATAAATAAAGATATTTGTATTTGTAGAAATGTCTGCCTGTCTGTTTGTATGAACACGCATCACTGCTAAAGTACTGAGTTCGTAATAAAACCACACCAAGAAAATCATAAAACATAAAGCTTTGAGAATAACTTAGTGTTTGTTTCATAAAAATTGGTTCACTCTATCATATAAGTTATTGTAATTTTAATGACGACGCGGCGTAATTACGTAATTACGAGACGATATAACAATATATCGATATACCAACGAAAATAAAACTTACATGTGTTTCATAATACGTGGTAGTGATTATATATAACTAAGCTTATAAATTATTTACTATAAAAACATTTAAAGCATTGAATGCTAAGACAATGTCACAGTATAAAACTATTAATAGGAATAATTTATAATATTTATACTGTGACAATGTTATGAGGAAAAAACAATGTTTGCAGCGCGCGACAATTTGTTCTCACAAAGAACAATAAGTTACACTCATTTCATAACGAGAAATCAACACGCTACGCTTTTTATGAAAGTAATTTAATTTGATTAATAACTGCTTAATTGAAACAATACCAATCAATAGTATATTATGACGCAAAGAAACTACTGCACGTTACTCGGTACCGTATTTGTTGATACATTTTCGAAAAGTGGATTTGAAGTGACCATGATTTTATTGTTTATTTTTTAAGCATTGAAATTGGCATATTTTTTGGAATGTAGTTTCTTAACGCGGTTTGCGGTAAAAGATGACTGATAGAAATCGTCACGTAAGGAAAAAGCGTTATGACCCTCTATGTGATTCTCTCTCTCTCTCTTTCTATTGTATACGAGTGGGTGCATGCGTCCGAGTATCAAAATCGAACAGACGAGTATCGTGCACTGCCGGTTGTACAAACTCAGTACTGAGGGATAAAACTCTTTGTTATTTGTTTTATTTATTTATATAAATTATATTTCACTATTTATACCTGTTTCATAATAAATTCATATTTTTCTTAAAATATTCAATGAAGCTCTTTGGTTTAATTTCTAACTTTACGGTAAGGGGTTTTAAGAAGAGATCTTGGCTACACACCTTTTTTTTATTCACACAAGATATTATTCTTCCAAGTTTAATAAATTTAATAACGAAATAATTAAATCAGATATAATTTAACTGATTGTATAGAGGACTACGCAATTCAAATAAACGTCTTTTTGTTCGAATACAACCTTTTGTTTTTAATTAAAACAATAGTAATATTATAATATCAATATATCTTTGTTCTTTTACTACCTACTTCATCGTCTTTTGTGATAGAAAATGATGAAAAATAGATAAATAGATTACAGGCGTCGAAAATAAAGAAACCTCATTCAATGTAAAAAAAAAACAAATTTCTGTAATTTATATTCAACATGTTGACATGACAAATCGAATAGATACAAATCAACAGTTATCCATTAATAATACTCAAATTATCGATGTATATCAGATATTAATTAATAAACAACTAATCACATTACAATTCTTGTGGATTTGTTTTTTTGTAGAGGAGTTTTTTTAAAGTAAAAGTTCTTTAGGCGTGACTAGGAGGTAGCTGGACGAAAATGCAACGGAAGTCCGTTACGTCAATATGGCGTCACGTGTCTGTACCATCCGGTTTTTAAATATTTTTGATTTTCACAATAAATAGTTTTTAAAAAAATCATCAAATTTTTTTTACAATTGATTAAATTGTATAATAATAAAAATGATAGAATATAATTAATTATGTATATATAGGCGCGCGACCGTGCTGCCGTTTGGTTTCAATATAAGTAAGTAACAAATTCAATCAAAGCTTCATTATCTGTAGTGCCATCTATCAACTAATTCAGAACTTAACACAGGAAATACTATTAGCAACTCTTTATTATAAAGTAAATAAAATATAGAAAATTACGAACAGATTATGTAACAGTTTCAATTTCTATTAAAGTTTATATATTTACGTTCTTTTTCATTTATAATCCCGATGTGAACACGTTACATCCTGACTGTAAATACATCGATGGAAATATGTAACGATTCGCAATTTTTTATCGTTTGTAAATCGAAGCTGTGTCTGGTACCAAGTGAGAATAACTGGTTTAATGATACTAAAACATTTTACACAGAACGTATATCCATCTCTTTTACACAATTTGAATGTGTTAATATTACTTTGATCCTTTCTTAGAAACCCCGTACATGTCGTACTAAAATTGCCCCAATTACCTCAAAACATGAATGGCTAACAAATATACTTCAACAAAGCAAAATGTATTTATGATTTTAACCATTCTGAAATATAAATGCGTTGACAGATATTTTTTCTATTCGGATAATAACAAATTTTGACCAAAACCTAAGCGATAATAACATATCGATTTTGGAAGATATCTGTTTATTAATTTCAAAGTTTGAAATGCTGGCAACTTTCCTTGTCTTTAAAAATAAATTTGAAATCAAAGTACATACAGTATACAAGTGGATTTTTTCTAACAAAGTAAGGGCAGGATACTAGTTACACAAAAACGTTATGATATAAGACCTTTCTCGAACTGACTACGCTATTGGCCTAGCAAGGCCTTAACAACTTCATCCGACTTCTAACGCGAGCGCTTAAGGCACTCAGCCGATTATATTTTGAAAACTTTGCAGGGTGAACGGCACAACTCGGCTTGGGCTGTAACCTAGTTCATGCAATGATTTAAAACCAAAAAATCCATTCTATATTTAACAGAGAAGCATTACGAAACACGAACTACTAAATTTTATTATTCAATCTGCTTTTTAGGATTCACGTTATTTTCATTACTTTCATTTACATTAAGCGTCTAATTATAAAATATTCTGAAAGCTCTTGTGAATTGAGTTATTAAATTGTTTATTCTAAATTGCCTTAAATGATAGTTAAGTACTACCTACGTACTGAACAATTATCTACAAATTATGATATTCATCGTGAAAATTTCTATCGACGGAGGGAAATTGAAACGCTATTTATTATATTTTACTGAAGATAATGTAAAACAAAGGATTTTATTACTTTTACTAATACTGAAAGTGGGTACATGAAAAACATGACCCCGCTAGGCTTGATAAGGTTTTGAAATTGGAACGATATTCTTTAAGAATATAGAAATCTATTCTGCTTCTATATGTAACTTTTAACATCATATAAACCTACATATATTCTCCTCCTACATGTAACTCACTCAGAGTGACCACTGAATGATTCGCAGCTTAGATTACGGCAACTGGTGTATGTAATGTGAGTAGCATTTGGTCCAACAATCACCAATTTCAGTACTACGAATATATAATTTATACCATAAAGTATATTAAAGTCCTCATGTATTCGTTTAATGTATTGCACAATGCATGGCATATTGGTTAATACAATGTGATATTTATCTTTGATCTGATTTATAATGAGTATAAGGATAAAATTACTTAGGATTCAGTTTAATTACTATCATACAAATAAATACCTTCCAATATATCGTTCGCGATATAACAAAATTAGAGTGGAATTTAAAATCGCAATAAAGATATAGTTTTACTACACAAAAGCTCGTAATGAATATTAATTATGTTTAATAACTTTTTAATAGACTAGCTTATGTTCGCGGCTTCGCTCGCTTTAATAGGGATACGACCAATCCCTGAGGAATGGTACTTTTTCTGGGACCAGGACCACGGCCTTAGCTAGGGGGGCATTGTGGGGCAATGCCCCACCTTAAGCTAAGATAAATTATTATAGTTAAATTGTTTGTCCATAGTCTGACATAAAACAATTTTAGCGATAGGTATCTAAACTTTTTCGAATATACCACAGTTTGTGACAATCGAGGGCAGATCAATTATAATCATTTTTTTACTTCCGCCCTACCTGTAACCAATGCTGCCCTACCTCTACCTCTACCTAAGTTCTGTAGTATTTGTAGCATTTTAGGTAATACTAGCATCAGACCGCGACTTGGCCCGAGTGGAATAGTTACTTTGGGCTAACGCTAACACGCAGCGGAAGCTCTCAAAAGGAAAAAAAACGATTTTAAATCTTTCTACATTGTTGCTCCATTCTTATTGATCTTATAGTATTGATATATAGCCTATAGCCTTCCTCGATAAATGAGCTATCTAACACTAAAAGAATTTTTCCAATCAGACCAGTAGTTCCTGAGATTAGCGCGTTCAATCAAACAAACAAACCAACGCTTCAGCTTTATTATATCTATATATTAATACGTGAAGCCTAAACTTTGTATCCCTTCTTAACGGAATTGGGCGAACGGATGAACGTGAAATTTGGCATAGTTAAAGTTTATATGGAGGAGAAGTGCAGAAACCTATTTATTTTATATAAAATGCATTAGAAGTACATTAAATTAATTAAAATATGCATTACTCACACTAATGCTTCAATTTTACACAACATATACACACACATGTAAATAAAAAAGATATTTTAATTTTTCCAATCAGACCAGTAGTTCCTGAGATTAGCGCGTTCAATCAAACAAACAAACCCTCCAGCTTTATATATTAGTATAGATACATAAAGACTTCAATATACAGTCGTTAACGAAAAGCCGGGTCTCTTATTGATATTCTGGAGACTATTAACAACATTGTACTTCATTCTCGGCGAGATCTTCGCTTGGACAACTAAAATCGCCGCTATAAATGATATCAAAGGAACGGATTGCGACGTTCGACGCCGGATCAAATATTTGGTAAACAACAAAGAACTTGCTTGGCGTATCGTTTGAGCCATTAATCACCCCATTATTGTACGAGGCGGCACAAAGCGCAATATTGCCCTTCGCCCGTCAACAGTTTTCTCGTAAACACAGTGTTGCCAGCTTATAATGACCTATTTATCCTGAAGTTAAGTGGAAATCAATAGACACGGAAGAGTTTAAAATATTATACACTATTCAAAATTAATATAAGTAGCTAGGATTATCTCGAGGTTTCGCACGCCTTTTCTGTGCAGTAATTATTTCTATATCTACATATATAAGAGAATAACCTAGTAACGAAATGATGTTGGATTTTGATACCAACTTTTATCCCCTTTTTGTCGTTTTCAACCCTTAGAATTTCTAAAAATCCTTAGTGTTGACCTACAGTATAAAAGGAACCGGCATGTAAATTTTCATGCCCGAGTTGTTTGGGTTGTGCGTTAATATGCCAGTTGAGTCAGTTCAGATAATATAAAAGAACGCCCTTTGCCACGCCTATTTGTCTGTCTGTCTGTCAGTCTGTTCGCAATAAACTCAAAAACTACTAAACAAATTTTCATGTGGTTTCCACCAGTATAATATGCCAGTTGAGTCAGTTCAGATAATATAAAAGAACGCCCTTTGCCACGCCTATTTGTCTGTCTGTCTGTCAGTCTGTTCGCAATAAACTCAAAAACTACTAAACAAATTTTCATGTGGTTTCCACCAGTAGATAAAGTGATTCATGAGGAAGGTTTAGGTATATAATTTGTCAAGGTTTTTGAAGTAAAATTTCTTTAGGCGCGACTAGGCGGTAACCGAACGATAATGCAACGGAAGACCGTTACGGCAATATGGCGTCACGTTTTTGTACCCTCCGGTTTTTAAATATTTTTGATTTTGTCAATACATAATTTATAAACAAATCAATAAAAAATTTTTGAAAAAAAAGTAATTACAAAATATTAAATGGAATAATAATAAAAGTCATACAATAGAATTAATTATGTATATATGGACGTGCGACCGTGCTGCCATCTGGTTTAAATGTAAGTAAGTAACAAAGTAAATCGAAGCTTCATTATCTGTAGTGCCATCTATCAGTTAATTCGGAACTTACATAACAAGGAAATATTATTAGCAACTCTTTGTTATAAAGTAAATAAAATATAGAAAAGTACCAAAATATTATATAAGTAACGAATTAAATTAATTATGATTTAATAGAAGTTTACAATAGAATTAAAAGTTTTACTTCAATCGCGTGTGACGGTTACACGCATTTTTTTTTCAAATGTGACCAGTATTGTCTGAGATTACCCCCTACAACCTCACAAACTTTACCTCTTTATAATATTAGTATAGATGAATATTTAAACCAGATCCGACTGTCTTGCCGGTTGTTCTCGATGACTGGGTTGTTTTCGGAACCGGTGGTAGCTTTGACGTTCATAAGCGCTTTCTCAGGGCCTAAACTGAATAAAGTATTTTTTTGATTTTGAAAATAATAACAAACGCATGTCGAATCGCGGGGTACAGCTAATAGAATCGTTGTTAAATGTGTTTTATCGTGCAATTCATTATTATATCTTCATTTTCGGTGTTAATAACAATATTGTACGTCGATTTGGTGAATTATCTCTCGCTGTGAAATAGAGAGCTGTTGATATATAACGACAGTAATAAAGAAAGATATAATGAGTGAACTGTAACTTCGCCGTTTAATGGTACAACAATATGAAACGTGTCTATTTATGTTCAAGGAAAATGAAATTACTAAACCGAGAGATACATACGAAACGGACTTCATCGGGCGGGCGGAGCGTTTTGGCCCGTTCCCAAGACTGTATATCGTCTCCTTGATAACATTTCGAAGAAATAAACCAAAACACGTTGAATGTTCGCGTTTATCTAAAAACTCTTCGCGTTAAGAGGCCGGTTCGAAGGATCCCTTCAGTTTTAATTTATTATTTTATTAATCCATTTGTATTATCGATAGCTGGGTCGATGTTGAATCATGTTATGACCAAAATGTGTAATAAATACGAGTGCTCGTCCAGAGGCCGAACATGGATCAAAGAGAAAAAAAATTATCCAATTTTTTATAACACTAAAGCTCGTTAATAGCTACGTAATAAAGAAATGTCGAGGCAGTCATAAGGACTGCCGACAAGAGTGAAAACTCAAAACAATGAAATAACATTTATTTATATTTCATAATATTATCATTACTCTGGTTTTCACATCTAGAACGATAATTACATACAGTTTTATACATTTCATGAATTAATCAGTCTCGATATGCAGCACAATCTCAATACAAAATATAAATATTAGATGTAT
>MU161403.1:0-29699 GCA_015888305.1 Antheraea pernyi | reverse complement strand
GTCATACTCAAAGCTTTTCTAGTTGCATGGTCTTCATCTCTCCTCATAACATGCCCATACCATGCTAACCTATTACTCCTTAACTTGTCTGTTACTGGTGCTATTTTCAAACTTCCTCTGATATATTCATTCCTAATCTTATCCATTCTAGTTATACCACACATCCACCTTAACATTCGCATCTCTGCCATATGTAGTTTCATCCGTCTCTCTCGTCGCCCAGAACTCAGATGCGTACAACATTACTGAATTAATTAGAATAATAATTAAAATAATAACTAGAATAATATAATATGAATTATTAAAATAAAGTTTTAAATATTAATTCTATATACCGATATAATCTCAAATTCTTCTACCTATATATCTGATATGCCTATATATCTTTTTGGAGCAAAAGTGTGTTATAAAGAACTTGAGTATTCTTAGTCCATAAGTGATTATGTGATTTGAGGTCAAGCACCTTGAGTATTTAACTATAGCAGTACTAATAGCAGTATTAATAGCAGTACTTGAGGATAAATACTTTTTCTAGGCGTAACTAGAACGTTAACGCTGACGCGTAACCACAACATCTTCGATCCAGTCGTCACTCATCGAAAGTATTATTATGATGAAACAATATTTTATTACAAGAAAACGAGAACTACACGTGAGTATGTTGATGTAACATATTGTCTAATACTTTACGAGTATTTAAATACTAGCTGTTACCCGCGACTTCGTTTGCGTTGTTTATAATATTATTATGTATAGGGGAAAATTTAAATAAACATTTTTCTCACATAATTTATTTATAAAAATTTATCCGTTTACTTTTTTTTCTTATATATTATAGAGGACAAACGAACAGGCGGGTCACCTGGTGGTAGGTAATCACCGCCATCCATAGACACTAGCAACACCAGGGGTGTCGCAAGTGTGTTACCGGTCTTTTAAAGAAGTATACACAGGTTTCTTGAAGGCTTGTAAGTGATAATTGTTTGGAAACACCGTCGCTGGGAGTCGATTCCACAGGGTCGAAGTGAGTATGTTGATGTAACATACTCACGTGTAATATCAGTCAATTAGGTAATTTAATTTAACATTGGTTGGTTCTATTGCAAAACAATATAGATAGAAAATTATCTCGTTAAAAGCATGCATATTGCTCGACGCCTCTGCTCGTTAGTTGAAGATTGCAGCAGGTATTGTGTTCTACTAAAGGTACAAAATACAAATAATGTTTAGTTCGGTGAAGCTGTTAAGACCTTAATGGTCAATAGCATAGTCAGTTAAAAAAAAAATAATGCTGAGGTATGTTGACCAATCTAGTATTAAATCTTGTAGAAGTCAATATGTTAGTTACCTTAAAGAATTGATGTAGCTTTTGATGACGCTTTACACATATATTTTTTTGTAATCTTTAAAGATATCAAAGATTTAAAATTCACGCTACAACAAGACTTTACCTGTGTGATGAAAATTACAAAGATTGATTTCTATGATTTGTAAATGTCAAGGTGTCAAAAATGGATTACATATACATGCCATCATCACAATCATGTTAAATAAAAATAACTAACAAGTTGTAACATAATTACAATTTTATAATAATGTATACATATTGCAGTGACAATAATCAATTGAAATCATACATATAATAACATGAGGCCTTAATAAAATATACATATTACCATCAACTTCAAAATAGTTTTCTATCAATGAAAGAAATTTTATGTTCTGATAAGTAGTCCCCCAAAATAACAAATAAATCTAAAGTCATTCAGTATACCTGTTAGTAATAACAAACAACAAAATTACACACAAAAAAGAGAATGACACAATTGCTAAGTTCCTATGTAGCCTGAGTGTGTACACCATTACTAAGCCCCCGTACACTGCGCGCCGCTCGTTAGCTTTTATTTGGACGACGGACTCCTGTTCCGACGTCACTGTACACTTGCGAGCAATATAAATGAAGAGTAACATTTTTAATTGTCCTAAAGACGAAATTACGGCGAAGGAAATATCATTACGACGTAGAAAGTTCGAATAAAATATTTTGAATAAAGATAACATTTGTATCTGATACATAATAATCGTATTGTCGGCAAATATTACCGTGAAATAATTTTCAGGAAAATCTGAAATATCCACTATGGATGCGTTTATTCTCTTTGCTTTCGGTATTTCTTTAGGAACATTCATATCTATTTATATTAAGTGACACGATATTGCATAAATAAACCTAAATTAAATTTAACCGTATATTATAGTAGCAGGCACGACGGACGTTACCCCACCCTGTTAATAAAAAAAACTTGACAAATAATATATGTAAAGCTTTCTTATGAATCACTTACGTTCAGTAGTTTTTGAGTTTATCACAGACAGAAAGACGTGGCAGAGAACTTTGTTTTATAATATGTAGTAAAACGCGAAGGTGAATTACTTTATTAAAGACAAACAACAAACAAATAAGCTATATTGAAGCTATGATGGCTTAGTTGTATTCGCACACTGCTTTGGTGGACGTAGGTTTCGAATCTTAACAAGTGATTCAGAGCTTTCGGTGAAGGAAAAAATCGTGATGACGCCCCAGCAAGGGGTAGGACTTTTTCTCAAACCACCTGGCTAGCTACCACCTTCAGGTTGAAAATCTGTCGCCAAACACCAGTTTTGTGAAATAAATAAAAAATAAAAAAACACCTGTTGGTTAGTTCCGATCCGACAGTTACACTTAAAAACTATTCCCTCTCTAGGTTGAACACGTTTACCATCACAGACCACATTGCCATTTAAGATAAGATGAAATTGTAGTCAAATGATAAAATGATATGGTGGTAGAGCCACGCTATAGCTATTACTGGTTTCAGCATGAATGGGTCGGCTCGCCCGGAGTTCAACCACCCGACTCACAGATACACCAACGTGAAGTAACAATGCTTGCATTGTTGCATTTCGTTCGGTCAGTGACAGCTAGGACTTTTTCTCAAACCACCTGGCTAGCTACCACCTTCAGGTTGAAAATCTGTCGCCAAACACCAGTTTTGTGAAATAAATAAAAAATAAAAAAACACCTGTTGGTTAGTTCCGATCCGACAGTTACACTTAAAAACTATTCCCTCTCTAGGTTGAACACGTTTACCATCACAGACCACATTGCCATTTAAGATAAGATGAAATTGTAGTCAAATGATAAAATGATATGGTGGTAGAGCCATGCTATAGCTATTACTGGTTTCAGCATGAATGGGTCGGCTCGCCCGGAGTTCAACCACCCGACTCACAGATACACCAACGTGAAGTAACAATGCTTGCATTGTTGCGTTTCGTTCGGTCAGTGACAGCGCCAGAGGCCCACCTCTCTTCCCTCCTCCCTCATACACATGTTGGCAATGCACTTGCAACTCTCCTGGTGTTGCTAGTGTCTATAGATGGTGGTGATCACTTAACATTAGGTGACACACATGTTAGTTTGCCCCTTTTGATATAAAAAAGAAAACTTACAAAGCATCTCTTGGGATCCTATGTCCCCAAACTGTCGGGGCAAAGGGCAGACACAATGCTTCACCATCTCGATCTGTCGATAGATTGACGCTTCACCTCACTCATACCAACAAAGCATAATTATTATTTATTTATAAGAGAACAAAGGTCCACAAAAACAAAAACAAATTGTATAGTAATACATAAATTGGTAGTAAATTTAAAAATAAAACACTTGCAACTCTCCTGGTGTTGCTAGTGTCTATAGATGGTGGTGATCACTTAAGATCACGTGACGCAACTGTTCGTTTGCCCCCTTTGATATTTAAAAAAAAAACTTACAAAGCATCTCTTGGGATCCTATGTCCACAAACTGTCGGGGCAGAGGGCAGACACAATGCTTCACCATCTCGATCTGTCGATAGATTGACGTTTCACCTCACTCATAGCAACAAATCATAATTATTATTGATTTATTTATAAGACAACAAGGGTTCACAAAAACAAATTATATACCAATACATACAATGACAAAATGCTTTGAATAGTTGGATTCTAACTTCATCCCTACAGCGAGCAAACCTACGAATCAACACATTCCCTCTAACTGCGAGCGCTCTACTTTCTCATCATTCTCATCATCATCAATATCATTATTGTCTTTCATTTCCGCCGTGATAATGTGGCCCCGATATTTAAATTATCATATATAATATGGTAGAGAGTTCATAGTCCTCTTACTGAAGCTGATCCATAGGCTGCTCGTATAAAAACATTGACAAAATGCTTTGAATAGTTGGATTCTAACTTCATCCCTACAGCGAGCAAACCTACGAATCAACATATTCCCTCTAACTGCGAGCGCTCTACGTTCTCTTTCAATATCATTAATGTCTTTCATTTCCGCCGTGATAATGTGACCTAGATATTTAAATTATCATATATAATATTATATAATACAAATGTTTACAATTTCCCTGTCCGCCAGTACACAATCTTACCGTGTTATCACTGTTCAATACACATGCACGGTTTAATGTACCCATTCTGTTTTATTCAATTAATTGCCGCCGAATGTCGGACGGGTCGGGTCGGGATGTACAGAATAAAATCATTGCCTCCATCGATTACTAACTCATAAAATTCTTAACTATCGGAAATTATGAACGTTCGTAGAATCCTCATGAATCATTGTATTATATGTTCTTTTTAATGATAATTCGATGGGAAAGAAATCTTATGTTAAAAATGAGCATCATAGTCATGACTCAGTGGTTAGTATCGACGTAGGTTGGAAATTCTAATGCTTGGAAACTGGAGCGTTCAGTGGAGGTTTTTTTTAACCTTACTACAGTCTGTTGGCAAACGATAGCATACCAAGCATAGTTTTTTTTTTTTTTTTCGAACTGACTACGCTATTAACCCAGGAAGGCTTCAAGCTTCACCGGACTACTAAGGCGAGCGCTTAAGGCAATCAGCCTAGCTAACTATTCATACATATATGAGTTGTTGAAACATATATGTGTACCAAGCATACATACCTCAACAACCCTTATATATATTTCGTATCGGATAATATTCTAAACTATTTCAGTTTGATAAGGGAAAAAATAAAACCCTTCCACTTGCATGTGTAAGCGTGTATGCGTGCACGTGTGTGGAGGTGATATGTGTAATGTTGTCGCAGTGATGTAAGATTTTGTGTCACTGTATCGCGCGAGCAGCGTACTCAAGGGCTCCACGCCGAGGGAACGGACCTAGGCTTGAGCTGCTGCCGAGGGGGGCCTAGTCTGGTGTGCGGGAGCGAAATTTACCCCCAGACCACGGCGGCGTGATCTGTGGTTACGCGGGCGTGGGCGTGAGCACGCTCTGTTTAGAGAGACAGGCTGGTACTGATCGTTCACTGCCGTTATTTCATCGGGAGGGTCGGTAAAAATATGTCGTGGACGTCTTTTACAACGCGCAGCGTTTGGTACGGGTTCATATTTTGCGGCGGATACCACTAACGGACTGGGATGATTCACGGCTTTTTCTAAAGTCCCAGTCCAAGCATAGTATGCATTTCTTATTCACACCTAGTAAGCTACCGCCCTCAAATTGAAAATAGATCCCTATATAGATTCCGGCAGATGCACTTGAAATCTAATATTTCTAGATTTAGCGTGTTTACTATCTTAGACCTCATCGCCACCTAACATCAGGTTAGATTGTCGATCCAAAAAGAGTAAACTTAGCTTTAAACTCTCATATAAGCATTATCTATTGCAATTTCAAACTCAGTAATTAAAGTGACGTATAATGTATTCATGTAGTTCTATTTTAAGCCCTGTTTATTGGTGTATTTTTTTTTTTTAATCTTTTTCCGTATACATTTATATTTGTTTTGTTTAATCCTAAATTTGTGGTTACAGTAGTTATATCTCTTTAGTATGACCAACCGTGACGTGTTACGTGTGTCTGTGTTATTTGTTTGTTCGTCTCAAATTTTGTACTGACTTTAACGTCCGTTTATCATCATATATAGGCTCCCATCAAAAATCAGCGCTGCAGTACTACTTACAGTATTGCAGATTTTTGCTGAATGGGTTCGCCAATTGTTGGACATCTATTTTTTCATTTTTAAAATGTATTTTTTTTTCTGTCTAATTAGTTTGTGTAATTTAATTTAATTGTATGGTTGTTCCAACAATAAAGTATTTCCTTCTTTCTTTCTTTCTTTCTTTCTTTCTTATTGTGGTCAAACGGTATAATCTAATCTATACAGTATTACAAAAAATCATAGCCTATTTTACGTTTAAACTGACCCCTATCGCCATTCATCTTAAATGACAGCGTGACCTCATATCGATAACACGTTAAATCTAGAAAACTATCTTTTAATTCCATCTCGTTGAATACACATATATGACAAATTTACCTTAAAGCAACTCTTAGAAAAAAAATTGAAATAAAAAAAATACAATCACTACAAGCCTAAGGAAGCATCATTAATCTTACCACGAGTAGGAATTGCAATTTTTTATTCCTGTAAATACTTCTTTTTTATTATTAATAAGTTAATTCTATTGAGCTTTACTATTTCTATGTAGATATAAGCTTAAAAGCCCTAACCAGCATGCTATGGTTTTACCACGGTGACTGCCCTCACCAAAAGATCCTACGTTCATCGACATTATGACATTACGATGAAGCAGTCTTCCATCTTTGTATTCTTCTTTCTTTGATCGCCGAAGGCCCACTTCCCTCCCCCACTTCGAGCCTTCCCCCTTCAAGTGAGCCCCCACTTCCCTCTTCGATCCCTCATTCCCATCCCCCAAGCAAAGGCTGACAACGCATTTACGAGTCCCCTGGTGTTGCTAATGTCTATGGACGGCGGTGATCACTTACCACCAGGTGACCAGTCTTTTTGTTTGCCATATACATTATTAAAAAAAAATTACGGTCTTACTGTCAAATGGATCATATTAGCTTAATCAGGAAATCACGAAATTAAAAATTATTTATATTATTGTTTTATTTTGTGACAGTAAAGGCAAACCTTATCTCGTTGATTCTAGATTAGTGTCTGCTCTATGTAACAGAACATCATTTAAATACTTACGTAAATGTAATATGTATTTTTTTATATAAACTCTTCATAACTGTAGTATTTTATCAAATAAAATGATACCAAATCTTCCCTTCATAATAAGACCATGGAATGAGATAAAATGAAACTGAACGTCGATCTGTAAATATTTTTGAAGATCCTTTTTTAGATTTTTGAAACCTTGACCTGAAAATTACAAATACAAATAAAAAACAATTATCCAAATAAGTGCAGCCTTTCTGATGTGATGCGCTTACATACATTCAACAATTAATTATTATTTGTATATACTCGTTATTCTGGACATAATCTACAATTTCAACCTGTTCTGTTCGTATATTATCATCACGAGCTTATTTGTCATTTCACATATATTGTTATCACTTGATTTATTTTTGTTTTATTGTCATGATCTTCTAGTATTTATAATTGGCATAAAGTTTTTTATATGTAAGTGTTAATACGTTGATAGATGTTAGTATAGATTTTATTTTAAAGTGAAACTTCAATACGACTTCCAACAAGGTTGTGTTAAACGTTTAACGCTTCCGTGGAGAAGTTATGAAAGCACAGTTGCGTTAAACGTTCAACACTCCTGGGGAGGATGAATAGAAAGAGACAGAGCGAGAAAAATAATCAAACATTTCGTATCTTATTTTAATTATCATAATCCCATTGAAAATGTTATACATTTGGATATTTCTCCACTCGAAAATGATAATTAAAAGATGCGATCAATTGTGAATTGTAAGCAATGTTAATAAAGTTTGACTTGAAGAAACAATATGATTTCACTAGAAAACAATTTCTACCCGTTCCTATTTTTATTTTCACATTACGAAGTTTCACATCAACCGCCCGGAGGGACTTCACGCACTATTTTTTTTAATATTCTGATATTCTTATTCCTTTTTGATTTAGACTGTCAATAAAATAAGTGTAAATAGATAATTATTCGACCGATGTGTAAAAATCATATTCCAAATACCACAACGTAACTAATTATGAAACTAAAAAATCTATAAAAACTATTCCAAAGTTTAAAGGATACAAGAAAGTGGCATCTTATCATTGTACCAGCGATCGGCGTCTATCGTCGGTTGTCGCGTCTTGTAGATCTGGATAAAAAAAACGACAAGATCCGTCGGCCCCCAGCGCCGGCGCCGCAACGCCAATAAATTACATTGGCATTTGTCAATACGCCGCCCACATCCTCCCCCGTGACCTTTTCTACAAACAAAAAAATATGCATAGAAAATTAAATAAAATTATCAAAACACTAATTCATTTTTTTTTCTTGTAACACAGTAGCAAGATAAGTTATATTTGTTGCATCATTCATACATTTTACTTGAGTAATATTAATTTAATACACGATTTGCCTGCACTATTATTTCGTTCGCAATTAGGGTCGATTCTTTCTCACTTTCATTTTGCATGGTAATTACTCCGCTCTTAATGCTAACCCTAATTGCTGATATACTAACAATTACTGATTTCAGAAACACAAACAACCACTTAACTCTTATTATAATTGTATGGATTAAATAAAATATTAAACAATATAAAATTACTTTTTGGACATCAAAGCAAATAATTTTAGTAGAGTTTAATATATCATTTAGGTCTGAAAAGAACGGACAAGGAATTCATATGACATCAATATGTTTTCATATTAGATATAATATCTGGCTGACATAGCGTCGTTCGGTGGTTTTTATTCGTATTCGGATAGTGTTATATAGCGTTAAGGCATCAGTACATTATCATCTATTGGCAATAATTTAAGAATTTAAGAGATTACAGGTTTCAGCATGAATGGGTCGGCTCGCCCGGGGTAGTACCACCCTCTCATAGAAAACCGACGTGAAGTAACAGTGCTTGCATTGTTGCGTTTCCGGTGCTTTAAATATTTTAGGTCGTTCCAATAGTATCAAATCCATCAATAGCATTTAAATAATAATAAACACTTTATTGCACACCTTACAACCATACAAAATTAAACACAAATTTACAATATATTTATACAGTTAGGCGACCCAATCAAATATATTAAAACACAGTCTACACACACTGCGTTCTAAAACAGCTTGAGAAAGATAAAATAAAGTATACTATTTTCATTACTGTGAAACACAATATTTTATTCTAATTTTTGGTATTACAGTAAAAACAGCACAAAATAATTCATAATTATGAGTTCAATCCCAAATTACTCTACACGACAATTGACCTGAATATAACCATTTATATAAAGTCCTTTATATAATATATTCTCTAACCATTCCTTTGACAAAGCTCGATAGCTCTCTGAAGGTTACAATTTCCAACACGTGTCGACTATCGAATAGCTGATTTCCGATCGCTCGACGTTCGCTTCACATCGTATCATTCTATATTGAGGGACAATAGGCAATCTGTGATGTACGTTCATACGTCACTAGATATTATAGAAGAGAATTGCTATATATTATACTAGCTGACCCGGCCACGCGTTGCTGTGGCTCAGTATTTACATGTTGAAATAAAACTATGATAAACTATTTGGTATTACGAGGTAATTAGTCTGTTTAAAAACTAACGGGGTAAAGAAAAATTGATACAGAAAAAGCGAGGTTACGTAGTAAATAGATTAACAGAATACATGCGCCATATAATAAACTGGAGTTGAAAATGAAATTCACATGTGGTGTAAGGGGTGTCGAATAATATCATAAGATTTGAGACACCCAAGCCAACCTCAGCTGCACGTGGTGCACCCTGCTGAATAACGAACTAGGCAATGGCGAAAGCGGGGTGGTAGGGTTCTACAGCCCGACTGGTCTGGAAAGAACGGACAAGGAATTCATATAACGTCAATATGTTTTCATGCTACATTGTTCATACAATATGTTTTGTGGTGTAAGGGGTGTCGAATAATATCATAAGATTTGAGACACCCAAGCCAACCTCAGCTGCACGTGGTGCACCCTGCTGAATAACGAACTAGGCAATGGCGAAAGCGGGGTGGTAGGGTTCTACAGCCCGACTGGTCTGGAAAGAACGGACAAGGAATTCATATAACGTCAATATGTTTTCATGCTACATTGTTCATACAATATGTTTTGTGGTGTAAGGGGTGTCGAATAATATCATAAGATTTGAGACACCCAAGCCAACCTCAGCTGCACGTGGTGCACCCTGCTGAATAACGAACTTGGCAATGGCGAAAGCGGGGTGGTAGGGTTCTACAGCCCGACTGGTCTGGAAAGAACGGACAAGGAATTCATATAACGTCAATATGTTTTCATGCTACATTGTTCATACAATATGTTTTGTGGTGTAAGGGGTGTCGAATAATATCATAAGATTTGAGACACCCAAGCCAACCTCACCTGCACGTGATGCACACTGCTGAATAACGAACTAGGCAATGGCGAAAGCGGGGTGGTAGGGTTCTACAGCCCGACTGGGTTGCAACCACCATGTATATGGCGAAAAAGCCCGTAATAGTGATTCGCTTCTGCGGGTCGCGTTTCAGGATCAGCCTGTGCATATCCAGCTTTTTGCAGGCCGGCATGATTTGCCATTGTTTTTGGACTGTACTGTGCTTACCATCGGGCAATATGCAGCCATTTTGCCGTGCTACTATAAAAAAAATACATAGCGTTACTCGGTGGTTTTTAGTTCGTATTCGGATAGTGTTATATAGCGTTAAGGCATCAGTACATTATCATCTATTGGCAAAAATTTAAGAGATAGCGCTATGTAACGTTGTCGTACAAATCATTTTTTTTTTGTGATAAATCGCGTTTTCTTACGTATGACGCCTAAATATATATACTCTAAAACCAAAATAATAACTAAATACTAAATTTGATCAAAATCGTTAGAGCCGTTTCTGAGATATATGAAATAAATTTATATATAGTTTTGAGTATGAAGGTGGACGGGTATAGGAGTAAAGGAAGACCGAAAAGGTATGGATGGATTGTGTGAAAAATGATTTGTATAAAAGCTGTGAATACTGAGATGACATCTGACAGGGGAGAGTAGAAAAGAAAAACATTTGCGACGACACTACTTAGGTGGGATAGTACAAATAAGAAGAATATATATACGAGAATTGCTCAATTAAAGTTATTTAATGAATGTCTAGGATTAAACGTAACTAGTAAACATAACTTATAAGAACGTTATATTCTACCGGCAACTTGATACAGCCATATTGGGTATAAATAAGACGTCAATGGCAATCAGTACTGTGTTGAGAATCACTGACTTCAGAATCGCAGCTTTTGTTATTAGAAATTATTACACTCACAGTAAAACTTGCCAGTTATTTTACCAAAATTAATTAAGAACCACTGGTAGCATCTATGGTATTATTACAAAAAAAATTAAATACGTATTAAATACTTACTTTAAAAAGGTTTCGAATGAAATGCACTGCGGTAGCTGAATGTTTGTCATCTTGCTCTTTTGTCTCGCTTTGGTTACGTTAGGTTTGACTTGCGAAAAAGGATAACGCGATAACGCTTCTGGCGACCGCGGTGCATTTAATTCGAGACCTTATTAAAGCAAGTATTTAACATTTTTGTAATAACACCGCTAAAGTCTAAAATGGTTATTCTTTATGTACTAAACCCGTTTGAAGACATTTATCTGATCAAATCGAAGTATGTAATA
The DNA here is from genome assembly GCA_015888305.1 of Antheraea pernyi. Classification (NCBI taxonomy): domain Eukaryota; kingdom Metazoa; phylum Arthropoda; class Insecta; order Lepidoptera; family Saturniidae; genus Antheraea; species Antheraea pernyi. The sequence continues at coordinate 17,971 of MU161403.1, read as the reverse complement.
GGTTCAAAAATGCTCTAACACCGTACCTCACGGACTTACATTGGATTCCTTCAGCGCGATTTACATAAGTATTATCTTTGAAAAAGATTCATCAATTCAAACAAGAAGTAGAATTAATATTCAGAACTAGCCTCTGCCCGTGACTTCGTTCGCGTGGAATAGTTATTTTGGGCTAACGCTAACACGCAGCGGACGATCTCAAGATAAAAAAAACGATTTTGAAACATTCTTCATTGGTGCTCCGCTCCTATTAGTCTTAGCGTGATGATATATAGTCTAACCTTCCGCGATAAATAAGCTATATAACACTGAAAGAATTTTTCAAATCGGACCAGTAGTTCCTGAGATTACCCCCTACAACGTCACAAACTCACAAACATTACCTCTTTATAATATTAGTATAAATATAAATAATACTTAATAACAAAAAATATAGCCAGTATGATGTACTATGTATGCATGTATGTGCTATGTATATGGCCAGTAGTTTTTGGAATCAGATTAGTAATTCCAGAATTACTTCCTATAAACATTTAAACTTTATTAATACTTTTATGGTAAGTTAAATTATAACAGATCGGAAATGACAAAGTGAATTCTCTATTTATATGTATAAATATAATGAATGAGATCTGCCGTTGCGCGTGCTTCACTCAAAATTTAAAAACTACTAGACAGATTTCAACTAACGCTTTTCTAATTTTATTTCATACTAACGGGCTCGGCGTACGCTGTCCCGCCCTGATAATAAAAAAAAACCGCATGGAAATGCGTTCATTACTTTTTGAGTTTAAGGCAAACAGACAGACGGTCGTGGCAGAAGATTTTATTTTATAACTAGCAGGCCCGCCAGACGTTGTCCCGATCTGATAATAAAAAATAAACCTTGACAAATTATATACCAAAATTTTCCTCATGAATCACTCTATCTACTGGTGAAAACCGCATGAACCGTTTATTAGTTTTGAGTCTATCGCGAACAGACAGACAGACGCGGTAGGGTACTTTTTTTTATACTATGTTTTATACCATAAAAGCTTCATTTAACACACGGTTGTTAAAGATTTAAGAGACTAAGAAGAGCTACGCAATCAGCGATGTGTTTTCTTGTAGTGACGAAGAGGGGCAAACGGTGTAATGCTGTTTTTCCCTTTGTACATAAGACATAACAACGCAGAAGAACGTACCATGAAGATGTGGAATCGCCTCTTGGCCAGTGTGTTCCCTTCCTTTTATGATAACGGGTCCTATCAAATGAGGCGTGAAGAGACACTTTTCAAAGTTGGCATGATAGGGACGACTGCCATCGGTCGTCGGTAGTCGCTGTTGTTTTTGGACTATTCCGTACTTCCCATCAGGTATTGTGCATTCATTTTGTCGAACTACTAAATAAATTGGTTGTCTGTAAAGTCGGTTTATGGACGATAATTTTACGCGATAACGACTCGGACGCATCGGCTGATGGAGTGGAAGAGATATAGACGCTATACAAGCCGAACGCTTATGGTGATCGCGCCTCTCTATCGCTTGTTTCGCGCTCTCGCTTGCACCTAGCGCTCAGGCGGAACGTGACAATGAGTTATGCTTTTTCGTGAGTGCAGCCGACGTTCATCGATTTATAAGACGTTTTCACGTCAAAAAAATGTCATGGAACTATCACTATCAACTTAACGGTATAGAATATATAAACGAATTCAAAATAAGATTTGCACAATACAATGGTAAAAAAAAACGAAAAGGTCAAAATTTACCACAAAAAAGTAGAGAGGTCATCATTCGGAACGCATCGATGTGAGACTGTAAAATTTGTCAGTGAGTTATTACAAACACCCGTCGTTGCAGGCCATTTGGCGCCGCTCACAAAAACGATTAAAAAAAACACAAGGCAAATGTTGAAATTCAAAAATGACACATCTTAGACCTTTTAATTTTACGTGTGAACTTATAATTTTTTTGTAATAATATTTTTAAGTTTCATTCTCATTTTTATGTATCTCGAAGTCTTCTTTTGTTCGAGATTTTATTTTTCTACTAATCGCCCGTCTTACATGAAGAATATGAGACCAAATGTTTCCCATTTACAAAATTAAAATGGCAAGTAAATAACTCAACGTCAATCTGTCAATTCTATCAATATTTTTGAAGATCCCCTATGTCCGGTCTCACTCGCTTAATTTTTATATGTTTTTTTTTTTATATCGAAATTTGTCACTTTTCTGTAGTCCGGTGAAGCTGTTAAGGCCTTGTTAGGCCAATAGCGTAGTCGTTAGAGAAAAAAAATGTACAACTTTTCAAACATTTTCTCTAATATACCTTATCTTGGCAGTCATCAAAAATGTGAAGCAGTTCTGAAGTGATGCACCTACATACATTCGGCATTTGATTTCTATTTTATAGATTACTAGCTTCTGCCCGCAACTTCGCCCGCGTGGAATAGTTACTTTGGGCTAATTAACGCGCAGCGGAAGCTTTCAAAAGGAAAAAAAACCCGATTTTGAAACATTGTGATGTCTTGGCGTGATGATATAGCCTATAACCTCCCTCGATAAATGACCTAACTCTGAATGAATTTTTCAAATCGGACCAGTAAGTTCCTGAGATTAGCGCGTTCAACCAAACAAACAAACCCTCCAGGTTTATAATATCAGTATAGATAATTTGTATATATAAATTTCTTCTGTACGTGTGTATGTCACTGAACTCCTAATAAACGGCTGAACCGATTTTGATTAAATTTTGTGTGCGTATTCGAGTGGGTCTGAGAACGGTTTAAATTACAATTGGACCCGTAGGTGGAGCTGCGGTTGAATTTTAGATTAAAAAAAAATATTATCAAGGCAGGACAACGTCCGCGGAACCGCTAGTAGAAATATAAAACCGTACATTTTATTTACATATAAACCCTAATTATACATATATAAAAATTGATGCTGGTATGTCTGTGAGTGATAAACTCATAGCATTTGACCAATCGACATGAAAATGAACATATCTAAGTGTAAACGATGGTGGCTTAGTGACAGCATGTTCAGACACCACGTCGATGGGCGTAAGTTCGATCCTATCAACAGAATATCATCCTATCACAGAAAACCGACGTGAACCGTGTTGCGTTTCGTTCGATCAGTGAGAGCACCGGATAACCCTCCTGCCCTCCGCAAAACACAGGCTGGCAACGCACTTGCGACTCTTCTGGTGTTGCAAGTGTCTATGGACGGTGGTGATCACTTAACATCAGGTGACTAACCTGTTCGTTTGCCTCCTATGATATAAAAAACCCAAGACGGAGCTTTCCGTGAAGGAAAATATTGTGATGAAATCATAGCATGGCGTTTGGGCTTTTTCTAAATCCGTCGGGCTAGCTACTACCTTCAAGTTCAAAATCAAACATCAAATAAAAACATTTATTGCATTTTTTTACTTTAATAAAAATGTTTTAATACAATACTTATAGTTTCCATGTTTCAAATTACTCTTTTAAATGTAACCTAAGAAGTTGCAGCAATAATGAATATTTCTAAACAAGTGTATGTATGTACATTAAGTACCGTCCATACGAATGAGTCACGATTCAATGTGAATTAACATTTCCAAAGGATTATATCCCATATTGTATATCTTTTACAGAATCCCCCCATTATTTGACAAGACGTATCTGAAATCCGTGCGTTTAATAAAACAGAGGTCGATTATCATATCAATTACACACAATATAAAAACGTCGGTCAAACATGACGTTAGGCGGGCATGTGGCTTGTGTCAAGGGTATAAAATAAGGGAAGGTTGCCCCCACGTGTGTTACTCGTCTCTGAGAAATACCTACTCATTTTTAATAACGTATAGACAATGCATTAGAAGATTTTTCTGTAAAATGAATTCATATATACTTTTTTAATAATCTATCTGTAATGGTCTATCAACGCCATCTGTTGCTCAGTTGTCAATTCATAACATTTTATTCAAACATAACAGCAAACTATTTGATTGTAATTGTATGTTTACTTACTACAGAATATAAATTAATTCAGTATCATTACGGGTGTAGCTACCGAGTATGTCATCCTCTTTGGCAGACTGGCTGAAACTTTTGTATATATTATTAATCGAACGTCGTTCAAACAAATAAACGATCGCGTGTGTCTATAAATACCTTATATGGGTCAAATTAATAAACAGTCTATTTCACGCACTCTGAGTATTATTATTATTACGCTGTCTGTGTCAGTCTAGAATTTTATAGTAGTGAGCCTGAAGTTCCTACACGAGTATCAATTATGCCGTATCCATCTAGCGTGAAATAGCAAAACTAATTTAGTATGTTGTTCGTAGTTCATAGAAAGAAGAAAATATTAGTTCGGGTACTCAGTAGATGGCGCTACTAATTGCCTTGTTACAATATATTCAACGGGAACCAATATAATACAAATTTAAATTAAAATGTTACTGAAAAGTAAATAAACCGGTTGCCGATTTACAATTGAATTGAATATAATAATTTAGAATTTGTTAATATGTTAGTTCTGGATAGTCGACAATTGTATTTATTGATTGCTAGCGGCCCGTCTCGGCTTCGCACGGGTGGACAATTGTTTTAAACATTTGGGTTAAGCGTATATGGATTGGCTAAAATTGATCATAGTCTTTAAAATCTTGTACCCAGAATCCAACCCAGAATTGAAAATCTTACAGCACACACCACACCCCGGCAACGACGCGAGCGGCATATTTTGTTTAGATTGACATTTTTAAACTCGTAATATCTTTTGAATGTGAATGACCGATTTTAATAATTCGAAAAGTTATCTACAGGTACTGAAAGAGTCATATATTAAATATTTATTTGGATAAAGATTAATATAGAGATACGAATAACATGGTCTTTTAGGCATGGTATGGTTTTTGTTAAGATTTCTTTCAAAAATGTAGTTATAGTAGGTAATATAATTACAATAGCTCGACATATGGTACAGCGAGGTTTTTTATAGATATTAATATGTTCTTTAATAAACATACAAAAATACAACGTTTTCTCTTTATAATATTAGTGTAGATGTAGGTATTACTGAAATAAGTTAGATCGGCAATTTGTACGTCGTACCTTGGCGAGAAAAACTAGTATTGCATACATTATATAATCAATCAAGTAATAGGAAGTTCTAAATTGTAAATATCGAGTGAATGATGGGTGTACAGTGGCCGACGTCAAAATGACCATGTGTTATCACCATATGTATTGTGGTCGCGAGCTAGTCGATTACAGACCGACTAACTTCTGTGATATTGAACATACATGGTTGATTTCGGAACTATACACGTTATTATACCAGTACAGCGCGGCAAATGGTGCACCTGGTGTCTGGTGGCATAGAAAAAACAACATAAATATATTAAAATAATTTGAGAACCAATTTGTTTACACTTCAAAATAAATTCAAAAAGGTTTTGCTCGACTCCCAGACATGTTTTGAAAAGTATAGTTTGGACTTCTCGGATATAATAACCTCAATACCTTTTGTTTAATTTATATGACTTGTTTTATCTAATATTTATTTATTGTCATAGTTGGCAAACGAACAGGTGGGTCACCTGCTGTTAAGTGATCACCACCATCCATGCACACTAACAACCCCAGAGGAGTCGTAAGTGCGTTGCCATCTTTCGGAGGGAAGGGTTAGGGGAGGGAAAAGGAGAGGAGAGAGGAGAAGGGAGGGGAGATGGGTCTCCGGCGCTCTCACTGACCAAACGAAACGCAACAATGCAAGCACTGTTACTTCACGTCGGTTTTCTAATATTTATTTATGACTGTTCTTATTATATACTATGGTATATATATATATATATTTATAATACACGTAACTTTGAATTATTACTGGTATTTAAACCCACATAATTGAAAACTAGTCTCCTACTGTGGTAGCAATTAGTCTTTACTGAATTGTGTTCGTTTGTGACGTTACTATGACATAATTATAATATCTTGTTTGTAATTTTAAATTTTAAATATTATTTGTTATTAATATTTCTTCAATTACAATTTTTCGATAAATCTTTTGTCCGTGTACTCGCTGTAGTAAATATACTTTCGAATATTAAAAGGCACCTCTTTCAAAATGAGTAGTATTATCGGTATAACATATATAGCGATGTACAATACCGGAGTCATTTAGAAAGCAAGGTCAAGTTAGCATCTAAAAAACTTGGTATTCTCAACCAGTCCAAACAGTACTTCACACTAAGACGACTTGTGCTCTACAAAGCACAAGTACGTACTCATATGGAGTTCTGCCTACACATCTGGGCTGCCGCTCCTGCCTACCAGCTTTCTCCGTTTGATTCCGTGTAAAGGCGAGCTATTGCGAGCATTGTTGACGGTACCGAATTAACATGCGAAATAGTCTTTAGAATTTCGTAGAGACGTCGGCAGACTATGTGTGCACTACCGCATGTACAATGGAGAGTGTTCTGAAGAACTCTTTAATATGGTGCCCTCTTCACCATTTCAGACGCATATCTTCTGCCGCTGGCTGGCTGCACACTCGCACACCTTAAAAGCTAGAAGAAGGGACTGAAAGGCACTCTTGAAGGTCGGCAACATAACAGTGATGCCTTTGGTGTTGCAGTTGTCCATAGGCGACGGTAACCATTTACCATCGGGTGGGTCGTCTGCCTGTTTGCTGCCTTTTGGCATAAGAAAAATATATATTAACCTTAATGTGAGTGACCAAAAAAACACCTTCATTAGAGTGACGAGGTACCCCGGTACCTCTACACATTTTATACCTAATTTAAACGTGTAACTTGATTAAAGTGAAACTTCTATTGGGACGATGTGAATTGAAGTTTATAACACGAAATATATTTTTTTTCTATCTCGAACTGACTACGCTATTCGCCTAGCAAGGCCTCTACAGCTTCACCGGACTACTAAGGCGAGCGCTTAAGGCACTCAGCCGATTTTTATTTGGGCAACTAGCTCAAGGGTGCACGGCACACCTCGGCTTGGCTGTTGCATGTTTCATGCAATTCGCGATCTATCTTAGCTAACCTAAGTTAAGCTACATATTCATACAAATGTGAGTTATTGAAACATATATGTGTACCAGGTATGCATGTCTCAATAACTCTTATGTGTATTTTGTATCGGAAAATTTCTGAACTATTTCAGTTCGATAAGGGGAAAAAACAAAACCCTTCTGTGTGTGGAGGTGATATGTGTAATGTTGTCGCAGTGATGTAAGATTTTGTGTCACTGTATCGCGCGAGCAGCGTACTCAAGGGCTCCACGCCGAGGGAACGGACCTAGGCTTTAGCCGCTGCCAAGGGGGGCCTAGTCTGGTGTGCGGGAGCGAAATTTACCCCCAGACCACGGCGGCGTGATCTGTGTTTACTCGGGCATGGGCGTGGGCACGCTCTGTTTGGAGAGACAGGCTGGTACTGATCGTTCACTGCCGTTATTTCATCGGGAGGGTCGGTAAAGATATGTAATCTAGGGACCTAACGCGAAGAAAAAAATATATACCTATATATAGGTTTGGGGCTGTGAGAGAATGAGATAGTATATTCTTAATGTACTCGAAATATATACAAATAGAGAGAGAGGGGCAGAGAAACGTTGAAATATAGGTATAAAACAATGAGCTATTTACTGTCCGGTCGTAGTGATTATCACGCAATTTTAAAAAGTATTTTATGTTGCATATTCTTAACACTATCATCTATAGTATTATAAAGAGGTAAAGTTTGTGAGGTTGTAGGGGGTAATATCAGGAACTACTAAACCGATTTGGAAAACTCTTTTACCAATAGAAAGCCACGTTATTTGTGAGTGTCACAGGTTATACAGTAACCCGAAAAATGAAAAGACTTTTTGTGGTAGTAGGATTTGCGGATTATTACGAGCGCTGCCTTAATGATGAGATATATATGATTGAGTTCTAGAGAAAAGTTGTAGAGCTTGCAAAAAAGTCACGGACAGCATATATCTAACTTTTATATTTAACTCACAAAAAGTCGTTTTTTTATAAATGTTTACCGCCCAACGAAGTGGGCACGGGTCAGCTGGTTGTTAATATAATTTAAAATATTACAAAACAGCATTCACCTCATTCACTTAAAAATTAATCAGAATACTAAGGTTCACTGAAATACACACGACTTCTTTTCTTTCTTTTTCTTTGAAAACCGAATATTCCGTCACAAAATTACATCCCATAAAACAGTCTTATACAGAACTCAATGGAGCGGAGAAAAGATAATGAGTACAGAAAAAACAAAAACGAATTAGTTTTTTGTTTCCAGAGTTCGGAAGTGCATTAGCGCGATCAGTTTATTCGTTCGTTAACATCGAAGCGATCGGACTCATTAAGGCAATTATGAGCTCTTTGTCTCAAAGTACCGTTTAAAATTGTTTACACAATTAATAAAAAAACGTTCTTTGAATCGCGTTCCCCTTTAATAATGCATTTATACATTTACAAATCGATTGGTAAGTTAATTATGTATATTACCCCTTATGCTTTCATTATATACTAGGCGATAACCGCGTCTTCATTTGCATATATAATGAGAATTTAAATCTAACGTGTCCGCAATTATACGATTTTCGTAAAAAAAAATGCTACAGGTTTGTAGGTATAAGTAATAATACATTTCAATCAGTTTTTAAGTATCTGTCTGTCTGTTTGTATGAACACACATTACTACTAAAGTACTGAGTTTAACCATTAATAAAACCATAAAGCATTAAAAACGGTCCACTCTATTAAACGTAAGGAGTGTAAGGGATGTCGAATAACACCATAAGACTTGAGACACCCAAGCCAACCTCACCTGCACGTGGTGCACCCTGCTGATTAACGAACGAGGCAATGGCGAAAGCGGGGTGGTAGGGTCTTACAGCCTGACTGGGTCGCAACCACCATGTATATGGCGAAAAAGCCCGTCATAGTGATTCGCTTCTGCGGGTCGCGTTTCGGGATCAGCTTGTGCATATCCAGCTTTTCGCAGGCCGGCATGACAGCGGGGACCGACGATGGATAGTGTATCACTCGGTGGTCGCCATTGTTTTTGGATTGTACTCTGCTTACCATCAGGCACAATGCAGTCATTTTGCCGTGCTACAATAAAAAAAAAAAGAAAAAGTTAGATGGATAGTGTGTCACTCGGTGGTCGCCATTGTTTTTGGATTGTACTGTGCTTACCATCAGGTACAATGCAGTCATTTTGCCGTGCTACAATAAAACTATAAAAAAAGTTATTGTGGTTTGAATGACGGCTCGTGTTAAGTACGACAGAAAAGTAGGTAAATAAATGTTTTTATATAGGGTTCCACGCGGACGAAGTCGCGGACACAGCTGGTTCTTCTTAATTCTGGTTCTTAATCTTAATATATCTATACTAATATTATAAAGCTGGAGGGTTTGTTTGTTTGGTTGAACGCACAAATCTCAGGAAGTACTGGTCTGATTTGAAAAATTCTTTTAGTGTTAGATAACTCATTTATTGAGGAAAGCTATAGGCTATATCATCACGCTAAAACAAATAGAAACGGAGCACAAATAAAGAATGTTTCAAAATCGTTTTTTTTTTCCTTTTGAGAGATTGCGCTGCGTGTTAGCATTCGACCAAAGTAACTATTTCACGCCGACATAACATAGTAGAGACATAAGTACTACACAATTTGGTAGTCCGGTGAAGCTGTTAAGACCTTGCTAGGTCAATAGCGTAGTCAGTTCGAAAAAAAGAAAAATCTACGTAATTTGCCACTAATCTCCAAGGGAATAAAAAACAACGCTGCGTTTAGCGCTAATATCTATATATTAATACGTGAAGCCCAAACTTTGTATCCCTTTTTGAGAGAAATGCGCGAACGGATGAACGTGAAACTTGGCATAGTTAAAGTTTATATGGAGGAGAAGTGCAGAAAGCTATTTATTTTATATAAAATGCATTAGAAGTACATTAAATTAATTAAAATATGCATTACTCACACTACTGCTTCAATTTTACACAACATATACACACATGTAAATAAAAAAGACATTTTGATATCTGTAAATAAAGGACTTCAACAAAGGTTGTGAAGGAGGTTGCTATGCTCGACTGTATGTATTATTTTACTCTTACGTTCCAATTACCCATTTTCATTCTACATTCAACTTTAAAAAATCAATAAACTATGGTCGAATGTCGACCACTGGGCTCCCACTAGTAAATAGTAGTTTCTTAAAATGAATCTTTTGTGATATTTTTAGATAAGCACCGAGTATTTAAGAAGTAAATTAAAAAAAAAATTAAAATCAATATATCCGGCATGTTATTTTTGAGTGATATTGCCGCCGATGATTACACCCTCACCCTCCCAGCACAGAACAAGTATAAGTGGTAAGGGTTTCTGTAATTATGTGGTAGATGTTCCTTCAATCGCTACGAAACCAGTCAATTTTTCAATTCAATCAGTTAAACGGAGTAAGAAGTGAAATTCATTCCCGAAGTCCGTTTTACCGTCTAAATATAATATGGGAGTGTTTACGCGATCAGTTAATAGTCATTTGTTGGGGAATCACGTACTGTATTCGACCTCATATTCACTATCTGGTAAGCCTAAGAAATAGAAATTGCTAGAAATTATGATAATAATATGTCTAGACCTGAGGGTCCACATTTTTTTCTTCTCGTTAACCACTTTCAAAGTTTAGCTAGTTTAAGACTGAAGCTTACATTTCTACCATTATTCTCAAAACTTGACAAGCAATGTAAAGATTAGATCAATGGAGATTTCCGTTCCGGCTGAGTTCTAACCAGTTTTGCAAATATTGTACTGAATATGAAATATGCAAGTTTATACAAGTAAACGAGGTACAACAAAGCTACAACAAAGTGAAGGTGGTAGAGCCACGCTGAAGCTATTATTGGTTTCAGCATGAATGGGTCGGCTCCTCCGGGGTAGTACCAGCCTCTCACAGAAACACCGACGTGAAGTAACAGTGCTTGCACTGTTGCGTTTCGTTTGGTCAGTGAGAGCGCCGGATACCCACCTCCCGCCCCCTTTCCCCTCCCCCTCTCTTTGCCCCCACTCCCCGTCTCTCAAACACAGGCCGGTAACGCACTTGCGATTCCCGTGGTGTTGCTGGTGTCTATGGACGATGGTGATCACTTGAAATCAGGTGACCCAACTGTTCGTTTGCCGCCTATAATATAAAAAAAGTAACAGTCGCTGAGCTGCTTAAAATATTATCTGCTTACATTGATAAATCTAGAGGAAAAAATCCCCGATTTTGAAATATTCTTCACTTTTGTTCCACTCCTATTGCTTAGCGTATATTATAACCTTCCTCGATAAATGAGCTATATAAAACTGAAATAATTTTTCAAATCGGACCAGTAGTTCCTGAGATTACCCCCTACAACGTCACAAACTTTACCTCTTTTTAATATCACTAGCTGACCCGTGCCCACTTCGATGGGCAGTAATAGGCATTATCAAGCTACAACTTTTCGTTAGAACTCAATCATATATCTCTCATAGTTAAGGCAGCGTTCGTAAGAAACGTTTTCATTCGACGATTTTTTCTCCTACTCCCTAAATATTACCCCTACAACCTCACAAACTTTACCTCTTTATATTATTAAAATAGATTATAGATAACATAATTAGTTAATAGCTTCTGCCCGCGACTTCGCACGCGGGGAATAGTTATTTCGGGCTAAGACACAGCGGAAGCTCTCAAAAGGAAAAAAGCCCCGATTTTAAAACATTTTTCATTATTGCTCCGCCCCTATTGCCCTTAGTGTGATGATATATAGCCTATGACACTTACAAATAACGTGGCTTTTTATTGGTAGAAGAATTTTCAAAATCGGTTTAGTAGTTCCTGAGATTACCCACTTACAACGTCACAAACTCACAAACTCTAACTCTTTATAATATTAGTATATAGATTATAGCCCCTGCCCGCGACTTCGTCCGCGTATTAATAGTTACTACTCTGGGCTAACGCTGACACACAGCAGAAGCTCTAAAAAAAAAAACATCTCGATTTTGAAACATTTTTCATCTGTGCTCCGCCCCTTTTGGCCTTAGCGTGATGATATATAGCCTATAACCATTCTCGATGAATGAGCTATATAACACTGAAAGAATTATTCAAATCGGACCAGTAATTCCCGAGATTACCCCTTACAACGCCACAACGTCACAAACTCACAACGTCACAAACTTTGCCTCTTTATAATATTAATATAGATAGATAAATGAATAAGCTATTATTAGCTAATCAATATAGGAACTTATTACTCGTGGAGGAGTAAATAACTCTCGTAAAACAAGCGATGTCTGATGGATTGATTATCGATATCGTGTCCGTATATCGATGTGGTACAGCGACCGCAAACACACCACTTACGACCACTTGCACTAACCACTTAAGCTCTGCGTAGACTTATGTATGTTACAGAATGGACGATGAAAATTTGTTTTTTAGAAGTGAAACTTCTTTAGGCGCATGAGGGTAAAATTTTGACAGATGTAACGTCACGCAGGTATGCAACGGAAGTGACGTCATTTGCAATAAACGAAGATTAAATAAATAAAATAACTTTTTATTCTTTTTTCTTGTTTGCATAAATATAAACAAGACTTATAAATTAGTTCGCCAAAGAAGTTTCACTTCTGACATGTGTACTTTGTACGCAAGCACTTTTTTTCTCGATCTGACTACGCTATTGACCTAGCAAGGTCTTAACAGCTTCACCGGGGACTACTTAAAATATAGTTGGGTTCCGAACCGACGGCTTCGACGGTCCGTATAATATACAGTACGTTATAACTGTGCTGCGGCTACATGAGAACAAATTGTTTAAATAAAACATTAAAATCGTGGCTTCGAACTCTTCAAAAGCAATAAAATAACTCAAATTTTATCAATGTAAGATAAAGTTTAGTGTTAGATTTAATTGTTGACTAATTATGTTGAAACAGTTGTATTCAATAAATTATTAATAACTAACTGTGCCCGCGACTCCATCGTGGAACCTAATATAAAAAAAACCAGTGACTAAAAAAGTTATCTGTATCGGAGTCCTTTACTACTTTTGTCTCGTACATAATGTCGCGTCGACATTAAAATTACAATAACTTTTGATAAATTAAACCGAATTTAATGAAACCAAAACTAAATGTTACTAGAGGATATGCTTTATGATACTTCAGTACTTCAGTGTTCATACAAACAGATAGACAGACATTTCTAATAATGATTGATATGTATTTTATTACATATTCAACGATACCTGCAAAATTTTTTCAAGTCCAAAAAATACAGACACGTTATATACTGTCGTCTGCGTTATATACTATAACATCAATTTTATATACATTAAAAAAAAAAAATTGGTAGCTAGAATATACAATTTTCACAAAACTTCTATGTCAACAATGTTATTCGTTTACTTCTCCTATCATGCGCGTGTGAACATCGCTTAACTCGTAGTTCATGTAAAAATTGTAGAACCTTATATCAAATAAATATGTCGTGACAATTTTTTTCAAGTGAAAAGTTCTGTAGAATATATTAGGAGATAAATTTATAATCTTGCGACTATTTCGATTTTATTTTTTGAAGTTACCCTTCTTTTGGTGCGTTAGAGAAAAATGATGAGAGTAAATTTTTACGATGCGCGCGCACACCGACACGAAAAACCGACACCCTGAAGTTAGCTATAGTCAACATTTTTTTTCTTTGTATCTGTTGTTTGTATTTCTTTGTATTAAAACTTTCAATGTATTAAATACCATTTTTCTATTGCTAGCGTCGTTTTTCTACAAACGTAGAATAAGGCGAAAGATAAAATTTTTGAAAAGATTTTTATCTTGTTACGCCAAATATGTATAACTTCTAACGCGTGTACATAAGTACACACACACTTTTTTGACAATTTTATATCTGTCTAAGAAATAAAAAAAAAATAAAGAAAATCGAGAATAGCTTTTGCGTGATGCGCGTACGATAGCAGACCTCTACCATTTATTTATATAGAAAATATATGTGATTTTTATTATTAGGATTTTTTATCTATACTAATCTATACTGCTATACGTCTATATCTGTACATATAATGAGAATGTAAATTTAATATATCTTTACTTTGTAGATTTTCTCGAAAAAAAATATTGCTGGTGTCTAAGAATAAGTAATAAAATACATTTCAATCATTTTTGGGAATGTGTCTGTCTGTCTGTATGTATGTATGAAAACGCATCACTGCTAAAGTACTGGTTTCGCAATAATACCTTATAGCAAGAAAATCGTAAAGCATTTCCTCGGGAGTAACATAGTGTTTGTTTTACTTTGGAGTCTAGTGTCCTTTCTATACATTACATGATCTATGGTACTTCCACTTGACGGCATCCGATATCCTCCCATTCGATATCCTTAATTGAATATCATCTAAATGTAATATAAAACTCTAATGAACGTCATCTTTATATCCCTTGATCGAGATTTTAATATACAGTAGGTATTAATTGGAATTATTAAAACGAATTTGAGTATTAATTTAACAACTATATGATATAAGAGTTCTATAGTTTGCTATCTTCAATATATAGGTACATATAATAAGAATGTAAATGTAAGGTATCCGTACTTTTTAAATATTTGTAAAAAAAAAAAAAAAATATTATTGGCAGCAAACGATCATGCGGGTCACCTGATGGTAAGTGATCACCACCATCCATGGACACCTGCGACACGAGAAGAATCACAGATGCGTTGCCGGTCTTTGAGAAAGAAATAGGCTCGTTTTTTGAAAAAAGGCAGATTGTATTGTTCTGGAAACGCTGCCGCTGGGAGTTAATTCCAGAGAACAGTCGTACGCGGAAAAAACGCACGTGAGAAGCGCACAGTGCACGACTTCCAACCATCGAGATGACACTGATGGAATTTCAGTCCGTGACGAGTCGTGCTGTAACGGAACTCAGCAGCAGGTATGAATCCAAACAGTTCTTCAGACCATTCTCCATGGTAGATTTTATAGAGGACGCAAAGCGACGCAACGTCCCTACGAAGCGCCAGAGTACCTAGCCTTAAGGAGAGCATTGTTGCAGCTGTCTTGGGATAAGTAATAAAATGCATTTCAATCAATTCAATGCATTTTAGAAATGTCTGTCTGTTTGTTTGAACACTTATCACTGCTAAAGTAATATGTTCATTATAATATATCTCAAGAAATAACATAGCATATCCTCGAGTGATATTTAGTCTTACTTTCATTAAAATCGCTTCACTCTATCAAAGGTTATTGTAATTTTAATTACGACGCTATTTAAGTACGAGAGAAAATTAGATAAGTTATCGGACATAATATACTCACATGATTGTTTCAGATAGGTCGCGAATTGCATGTATCAGGCAACAGCGCATGCCGAGGTGTGCCGTGCACCCTTGAGCTAGTTGTCAAATAAAATCGGCTGAGTGTCTTAAGCGCTCGCCTTAGTAGTCCGGTGAAGCTGTTAAAACCTTGCTAAGTCAATAGAGTAGTCAGTTCGAAAAAAAAATTAATCAAGTTACACTTTTAAATTGGGTATAGAATGTATAGAGGTCTGGGTCTCTAATGGAGGTGTTTTATTTGGTCACATTTCATAGTCAACATTTTGTTTCTTTGTATTAAAACTTTCAATGTATTAAATACCTTTTTTCTATTGTCAGTGTCGTTTTTTTCTACAAACGTAGAATAAGGCGAAAGATAAAAATTTTGTAAAGATTTTTATCTCGTTACGCCAAAGAAGTATAACTTCTAACGCGTGTACATAAGTACACACATACATTTTTATTCTACGTTTCACAAATTTAGCTTTAGATGGCGTTTTTAGAATCAGCAATTATTAATTATTCGCTTACTAACCAAAAATATTAGAAATAGAAGTTCAGTATATTTCTATTTCAAATAAAATAGAAAAGTTTTAAAATTGGAATGCATGGAACGTTTCTCCGTTACATAAATAGAGAGCGCGTACAATTTCCCGAAGTCGACAAATTAAAAGAAAATTTATGTTGACACTTCCACTCACCAACTATTTTTATTGGTCCACGGTAAGCGGTGCGACGCCTCTATTGGTCCGTTTAAATTGGTTTTGCGGTGAAAAAGGACGCAAAGGTTGTGGCGGTGATAGAAGTGGTAGGTGCGAGAGGGACGGATAGACACTTCTCGAGTACTTGCTGATAGAGCATCGTGTTAACTGCGAGCGCCTAAGGAAATCGGTTGTTAGGGGCGATGCAATCGTACTGTTTACTTCAGTCGAATTGGCAATGAGACTAGATAAATTATTCATTTGATTTATATTACAATGAATGTCTCTTTGCCGTATATGTTATTGTTTACATAGTATTCGTAATATAAACTGTACATAAATTCATAGACATTTCTATGATGTACCTTTTGGTAGTTGAACTTAGATGGTATATCGATATTTCACTGCGTTACGAATAATTAACTACCTTATCTCTTCAAATAATAGGTATACGCCGCGGATTTTATATTTATTCTCATATATAAGATTATAAACATTTCAATATTATACCTACTGATTTATCAATTTGTTTCTTGACAAAACAGAATATAATCTTTCGTACAACCGTATGGAAGATATATTACATTCATTGAAATCATCTCATATTCATAAGAATAATAATATTATTAAAAAGAGGTAAAAAAAAACGAAATTTAATATGAATTTAATAGTTTTATTATTATTATTATTGATATAATAAAACATGCAAATAAACCTATATTTTCTTTTATTTAAAATTCATTTTATTAATTACCTTTATTTATTTACTTGTATAATATAACTATTTAATTACAAACATTACAAAAAAGTGTTATATAATTTTTTCACTCAATAAACTACACTGTTTAGTATAAATACTATACAGCAACGGTATAAAAATTAGTGTAATTTATTTTATTTATCACATCAATCAATGTCAGTAATAAAAGACCAATTCGCGCCGGCTTTACAATCTGCATGACCTAAGCGATCAAATCGCATTCGCGTAAACATCTTCAAGAAAAACTCAACGATCCCCACTACTTACACTACTTCAGGAGCTTTTTTAAAAAACGACCGCCCTATAATAACGTCATCTCGCTCTAACGAACGTCCACAGTGCATGACGCACCGACGTCCGTCCCTCTTTAAGGCTTAACACGTCAAACAGGCGGGCAATCTATCACGCAAAGTTTATTCGTTTGAGGAACGCTTTTGCGGTGAGGCGAGTTCAGTAGCGCGGTGAAGTGGCATGTTCATGTGTTTTTAATTTTTAAAAATGGAATCGAAATTGAAATGTTTCAAAGACGCGTTAACGTTACAAGACTGTGAGAAGACGAATTTAACGACGCCATTTTCGATAAACGACATACTGACCAAAGAGAACGAAGCGAAGTGTGAATTTGAAAATGGAACGTTCTGTTCGGATTTTGGGGGGAAAATGAATTTTCTAGCGAAATCCGGCTGTTACAGCAAGGAGGATGGATTTACAGTGAAGAAGGAGGGTCTGGACAAGGGGTTGAATTATTACGACGACTGCAACGGCTGTAGGGAATATTCTGACGACGGTGTATTGGATATGTCGAGGAAGAATAATTATTCAGTTACAGAATTATCGGGTAAGTTGTTTTCATTTTTTACACCTATTTTCTTCATATGATTAAGAACATATACTTCTATATTTTTTATTGTCTTAAACACCAAACTATTTTAATTTTAAATATAGTAATAATTGCTGTATATTTCAGAATTCATCCGTAATTTAATATTTCTGGTATGATTTAAATTCATCTGTTAATGATTGAAATATCTTTCCTAGATCATAATGATAACCGATTGTAGCATAAATGGGTCTTTATTATGTTATACTTACTAGCTGATACCGGCGACTATTCCTCTGAAAATGTTTGTATTCTTTCACTA
>MU161402.1:20187-42795 GCA_015888305.1 Antheraea pernyi | reverse complement strand
GTTGATACATGCCGGAATTCAAACCTGTGAATATCGGCTTGATATTCAACCGGTTGTTCCAGCGCAATCCTTTAAGCGCTGGATTTTGCCATATATTTACATAAGGCGCTTAACTTAATAGTTACTAGCAAAAAAGTGCATATGTCATTCACTTCTCATCTGACCGTTATTCAGTACGCATCACTGTATAAACATTTTAAAGTAACAAGATCTTTTATTATATTAGCCCCAGTGTATAACAAAAATATACACCGGTCATACCACTAGATAACCAATACTTCTTATAACAAGGTAATTTAATAAAACATAATAAAGAACGAGATACATAATTTATTTATTATGATAAGTGTATCATTGTTGCGTGGACGTGTTGTTCACAGCAATTATTCAAATTTGTGCCTTCTTGAGGTCTCGAAGCAGTGACGAGGGCAACCCGTATATCGAATCAAATACGGGCTTTGTATAGAGTGCGAACACTGCTAGTAAATCCGGTATCAACTCTGGTTCATCATCAGGGTATAATACGTCATTATATTCACCATCATCACTGTCGTTGCTATCGTCATGTAATTCTCCTTGGTTTTTATTATGTGCTTCGTCTTCCTGAGGCTTCTTTTCATCCTTTGAATCAAGGGCATTATTAGAATATAGCTCGACGTATCCCTTTTTTTCATCATCTGCCGGGGCCGCTTTAACAACAGCCACCACCAAAACAAGGACCAACTGGAAATTATAGTTATATTTCTACATTATTTTTTAAACCACCTTTTATAAATGTTAACTATTCATCGTTTACACCTTATACGTAACTAGCTAATACCCGAGACTTCGTCTGCGTCGTCTATTATCTCAAAGGGATTAGGCAGTGTTTTCGAAGAAAGCTCCCAGCCGGTTTGACTTTTTCCACCACTTCCAACAATTATCGTTATATTTCAATCAATTTAATATAAAATCTTAACGAAATATATGCTTAAACCTTCCTTGTGAGTCACTCTATCCATTAATAAAAACCCATTCAATAGTTTTTGAGTTTATCGCGAACAGACAGACAGACGCGGTGGAGGACTTAGTTTAGTTTAATAATATATAGTTATGTCTATGCCATATGAACGCACACGAACATCGTAGTTGAAGAATTTGCTGTACCTGAAAATGGGAAGGAGCATAATATCACATAATATCTGTTCCAAAAATAATATCTAAAGCCGTAGTTTCGTAAAATAATCCTAAAGTATGTATTGTATATAGGCAGTACTGGGTTACATTATTAAGGGCATGCTTATACTTAGAAATTATCAAGTAATTGCGTTCTTGTGTTTGTACAAAACGGGTTTTTTTAAATCAGCGCTCCAATGCTTGTACTTGCAAATCTGCAGCTTATGCTGGGATAAAGATCGTTTTCATGCAACACTTGATTTTTTAAATGTATATTCTTGTAAATATGTGATGAATAGACATATCTGTCTTTCTTCTTTCTATGTGATAATTTGCTATTTTTTAAAGTTCTAATACTCCTTTTGAGAAGTTCACGCATATAATAGTTGAGGTTCATTGTTAAACCATTCCTTATCCAATATTTCTTTATTTATATATAATGAAGGCTAAATTACGTTAAAACTGTTGAACGTATTGGACTAAATATTGAACTATGAACGGAGATTTTGGCGGGATCTTTATCATGTAACTTTTATATTTTAATTTTGTGTTATTTGAGTCTACATTTGTTATATTGGTGGCATTTTACGTATTATAGTTTGGTTATTGTGCACAGGTGAAGTGGATGCGAAATATCACAACGGAGTATAAATTCTGAGATGCCACAAAAACTCCCTGGAAAGTTCTAACAAGGGGGCCACCTCTTGTTAGAACATTGTAATTATCGCAAGGCAGTTGTAATATGATTATTTACTTGAAGTTGGTAGTAATGATCTTGAAGATTGGTTGCCAAAAATAAAATAAAAATAAATAAATAAAAACTACGACTATTCGATGCAGAATTTTGAAATGGTTCCAGGCTACTTATTTTTTGTATGCGATCAACCTTTTGCCTTTTTTTTATGGCAGCTAAACGGGTGAGAATCGTTTAGTATCATTACATCATTACATAGTATAAAACAAAGTCCCCTACCGCGTCTGTCTGTCTGTCTGTTCGCGATACACTCAAAAACTACCGAACTTACCACCTTATGGGTTCGCTTAGGTGTCTCAAATCTTATGATGTTATTCGACACCCCTTACACCCCTACAACCTAAACAGTGTGGCGTTACAATATTACTTTACGTATGTGTGCGTTATCGTGCCATTTGTTTTGTCAAAATATCATGTAGGTAACGTATCTTTATATAAAACATTTTTTCACAAAAAATATAAAAAGTGCAGACACATTACATTTCGTATGCGTGTAATCTTATGTAAATACAGTGATTAATACTGAATGTATTAAGTCCATTTACTTATCGTTGTCGCTCATATTTACGCCGCGTCGTCATTAAAATTACAATAACTTTTAATAGAGTGGACCGATTTTAATGAAACAAAGTTACTCCTGAGTATATCCTTTATGATTTTCTTGCTGAGGTTTTGT
This sequence comes from Antheraea pernyi, assembly GCA_015888305.1. Lineage (NCBI taxonomy): Eukaryota > Metazoa > Arthropoda > Insecta > Lepidoptera > Saturniidae > Antheraea > Antheraea pernyi. The sequence goes on along the minus strand of MU161402.1, from coordinate 40,210 downwards.
CGTGAACCTAGTACTTTAGCAGTGATGCGTGTTCATACATACAGATAGACAGACCCACAGACATTTCTAAAAATGATTGAAATGAATTTTATTACTTATCCCCAGGCACCTGCAACAATTTTTTTCAAGAAAATCGAAAAATTCACTTTAGATTTACATTCTTATTATATGTATATATAGCTATGTGCCTGTAAAACTTATTTAAATTGCTACATTTCATATATGATATTCCACGTGGAGAGTTCTGAAACGTCCTAACAATAGCTAATGAGGTAGAGTCTTTAAGTAGATTTGTACCACTAAATTATACATCTCTAATTTTAATCAAAATCAAAACATACTTTAATGAATTTAGGCCATGAAAAGGCGCTTATGAACGTCAAAGCTACCACTGGTTCAGAAAACAACCCAGTCATCGAGAAGAAACTCGATCTGGTTTATATTTTCATGTTATATGGTGGTAGAGCCACGTTTGTAACTATTACTGGTTTCAACATGAATGGGTCGGCTCGTCCGGGGTAGTACCACCCGCTCATAGAAAACCAACGTGAAGTAACAGTGCTTGCATTCTTGCGTTTCGTTCGGTCGGTGCGAGCGCCGGAGGCCCACCTCCCCTCCCCTCTCCCTCTCCCTCCCCTAACCCTTCTCTCTGGTGTTGTTACATGTCCATGGACGGTGGTGATCACTTAACATCAGGTGATCCACCTGTTCGTTTACCAACTATGACATAAAAAAAATAATATATATTCTTAATAATATGTATAGAGTTAGTTAACTCACCCAGAGCTTCATGTTGAGAGTCGAGGTAACAAACGGAATGCGAGCCCCACAGACTAACCCGTGCCTCTATATACAACCACAGGAGCTGTACTCTGCCGCTCATTAGTTGAAATCATTTGATTGATATTTGATGAGCATTAATTGCTAATACATTTAATAGTCATTAAAAACTAATCGGCCACTCTCGAATTCCGTTAACTCTTCAATTGTTCATTAACAACTAGTGAGTAGCACTGTGACGTATTCGTTTACTATCCAAAAGTGTTTACCAGCTGACCCGGCGACGTGTTGCTGTGGTTCATTTATTGAAAAAGAAATTCAAAGTTAAAATGTGGTGCCATCTATGACATATCTATTACAGTAGATCCTACAGCTTTCAGTCAACAAACTAGTTTCAAGCGCCATCTATCCGAGTCTGATGAAACTTACAAAATTAACAATAACATTCATTTGAGTTGTAATTAAAATCCGAGTCTGATGAAACTTACAAAATTAACAATAACATTCATTTGATTTATAATTAAAAAATATTGAGGCCATTAATCGAAATATAAATTATTCTATGTCTCAAGTTGGACCAAATTATATATAAATGCCAACTCTCATGACGATCGGTTGAGTAGTTTCGGAGTTCATCGTGGACAAACATTACGACAATGGATTTTTATATATTTAGACTAGCTGCCCTTTATTATTATTGTACTTAAAAATCGATATTTTGTTTTTATGTAAGTGACTGTAAAAGAGGCTATGAAAGTAAAGGCCTACAGAATTGCAAATTTGTTATTTGTAATTACTCTCGTATTAGTGATTACAAATTGAACATAAAATCTACACTAGCTTTTTCTTGAGACTTCGCTCGCTATTTATATATTAGTACATACATACATTAGTATATAGTCTATCCTTGTGTATTAAATGTACTATATGTCCTTATAATGACGCAATTACAGACAAACAAACTTATTTCCGCATTTATAGTGTTAGTTAGTTATGTTAGTAAGTATAAACTAAAAAAGAAACTGAAACTGAATATTATATTGCTTATTTGTAACATAGGTGAGGTTATGTATTGAAACTTATTTAGTAGTTGCTAGGTGTCTGTTGCAACGTGACGTGTTTGTAATGCTCAGTTTACTTTAGTAAAAACTAGCAGCCCAGGCGGACGTTACCTAAACCATCCTCGTGAATCACTTTATCAATTAGGGAAAATCGCATGAAAAACCGTTCAGTAGTTTTTGAGCTTATCGCGAACAAACAGACAGACGTGGCAGAGGACTTTGTTTTATAATATGTAGTTTTAAGTTGATAAATATGGATACTTTATACGCATTTTAGATACTGTTTTATATTAGATCTTTACCTATGAAATTGCCGTTTTGTATGAAAAAATTTAAACGAATCTTTTTCATGTATTTTTTATTTATATTAATCGAAGTAATCACCCATGCAATCAATGCATCTTTTAGTTTATTGATGCCCTTCTTAAAGAAATCAGCTGGACAGGAGGCATTAAATTCTTCAAAGGCATCTTGTACTGCCTCTCGGGTATTGAATTTTTTTCCTGCTAATGCGTTATCCAAATTCTGGAAAAAAGTAATAGTCTGTAGGCGCAAGGTCTGGTGAGTAGAGCGGATGACGGAGAACTTCCAACCCGCCAGTTCTTGCAACTTGGAGACCGTCTGCTATGCAGTATGAGGTCACGCGTTGTCGTGCAGGACCAGCGGAGACGAGCGATTGACCAATGCTGGTTGGAGATGTGCCAGCTTCTCCATCATTGTGTTCAGTTCTTTACAGTACATATCTGCAGTAATGCTCACCCCGTTTGGTAAGAAGCTGTGATGAATCACACCGGAGCTAGACCACCAAACAGTGACCATCATTTTCTAGGGGTAAGTTTTCGTTTAGGGCATTGTTTAGGTACTGAACCAGGATCCAACCAACTTGCTGAGCGCTTGCGGTTATCAAATAGAATCCATTTTTCATCGCAGGTAACAATGCGGTTCAAAATTCCTTCATTTGTGTGTCTGTTGAGCAGCGCAAGGCACGTCTCGACGCGTACTTCGCGCTGGCGATCATTGAGTTCGTGGGGCACCCATTTGTCAAGCTTTTTTACCTTGCCAATTTGACGCAAATGGACCAATATTGTTTTGACGCTAACGTCGATAGCTGCTGATAATTCAGCCGTAGATTGTGTATCACTTCCCAATCGCCTTTAATTCGTCATTGTCGATCAAAGTCTTCGGACGACAGCCAGGTACATTTTTCAGGTCGAAATTCCCAGAACGGGTGAAAGTCGGTCCAACCAATTAGGAGATAGTAGGATATTGCGGACGAAGTCTTGAGTAACAAAATAAAATAGTCTAAGTTAATTTTTATAAAGTGAGTTATCTGCCAGCGAAAGTCCCGTGAAAATCAGTTCAAGCATTACGGATATTCCACCGCAGCCGAAGGCGAATAAAAAATCTAAATTACTTTTCATGAAGTCTGCTATCTACCAGTGAAAACCCGTGAAAATCGGTCCAGCCATTTTGAAAATAGCCATGCGGATGAAACCGCGGACAAATAAAACAGAATATGTAAACCGCTATAATTTCAGCGATCTGGCAGTGAAAAGTAAAATTCCCGTTAAAATAGGTCTAGCCGTTTTGGAGATTACCCGCAACAAACAAACAAACAGAGTAAATATACTAATATAAAAATATAGACATAGTATAAAAAAGTTTTTTTTTTATCATTTGTAGCCATATCCGTTCATCAAAAAGTTGTTATTTTAATTGTACATACACAAACTTTATTTTTATATTACGTAATAGATACTGGCTCAAATATCTATATATATAAATGTTAAAAAAATATATTAATGAAATTGTATGCCTTTTAAAAAGAAAGGGCTTCTTTTTCTTATTGAAACTTTTTGATATTGTTTTAACATATTTAAATAAAACATAATTTATCACAAGTAATCAATTCCATTTGTATCATTGTCGTTGTTTAGGAATCTATGTAGTTCTGGCATGGATGCCAGGACATATTGGGATCCAGTGTAATGAAGCTGTTGACCTTATGGTTAAAGTAACTATCCAGACTGGATATTTTGATCACTATAAAACCTATGTTCCGGATTTATCCTCCCCAAATAAGACTGCCAACCCAATTACAGGCAAATCATGTGCTTCCATTCAGAACAACATTTCTGGTAAGCCATGGCCATATAAGTTTCGTGATTGTTGCAAGTTTTCTGCATCTACTATCTGTAGACGTTTGCTCTCCAGTCCATCTTGCTGAGCTCAGAATCAGGGACAACTGAATATGTGAATGTGGATTGGATGAAGGCACTCTAGAACACATTTTTTTCAATTGCCCCAATTTAGTATATTATTGTATGATATTTTACCTAACAATATACTACGTCAGTATGATTTTAACAAAGGCACGAAGGTATGTATTTACTCCTTTTTCCAATACACTGATTAATTTTATGTGTTTTAACAAAATTAAACTTTAACATAACACAATATGTGACAGTAATTATTATGTGAATATATAATATTTAAGGCATGATGTCTGTAAGTGTTGTTTGTCTTTGTGTATTTCAGTGGCCTAATCTGGAAGAACTAAAAATAAAATTTTAATACTAGCTATAAAGTACCTAAAGACTGACTTAACAATGATAGAATTCGTAACACTGATAGAATTCGTATCTCTGAAACTCCAATATTAAAAAGTTAAAGTTGAAGTTTGTGATTTTGGGAGATTACTTTTTATTTTGGTAAATATATATTTTCAATAATTGATAACATTAAATGTAATTAAAATTATCGAAATTCTATAATATGGTGTGCGTTGCTGGAATTAAAGGAATAAAATCCATAACAAAATTAATTACTGTTAGTATGAAGTATGACGTGATGGTTATGAATTAATCGAATAAAACGTTAACCAATACAGACACACAACACGGACTATAGTTACGACGAATTATCCGTCGGTGACACTAGCCCAACTGTCTGAGCAAGTATGCCCAGTATGTAGCCGTCGGTCGCCTTTTAAGCCATCAAGATACATAATAAGCCGATACTTCCAACCAATGGCGTCTTACACCGGGGTAAATAATGAACAGCCGATAACTTCAACCAATAGCGTTTGAGGTCATTAGTAACACCCCCGATATAGTCAATAGCGCAGTATCGCAGGTCAATAGTGACTCCCTCGATATATAAATTCGAAATACTACACTGGTTGTTTATAAAAAACATACATAATATTATTTATTTAATAATAAAAATGTCCATGATGACATCTGGAGCCGAGTAAGTCCGATTCAGCGTCACCGACCCGGGCATGACGGTTCACTTTCGATCGCTATCCAATACTCCCAAACAAGGCGCTTTATTTATTTTTGTTATATTTATTTGTATGTGATACAATACATACATAATAATTATAATAATTTGTATATTTTGTTTTTAAATTTTATATAAGTAACTAGCGGGCCGGACGGACTTTGTCCTGCCTTGATAATACAAAAAAAATCTAAAATTCAACCGCATCCTACCTACCAGGTCCAATTGTGAATCTAAACCATTCTCGGATCCACTGAAACACTCATACAAAATTTCATCAAAGTCGGTCCAGCCGTTTAGGAGGAGTTCAGTGACATACACACGCACAGAAGAAATTTATATACAAAGATTCTTCTGTCCGTGTGTATGTAACTAAACTCCTCCTAAATAGCTTGACAGATTTTGATGAGAATTTTTGTATGTGTTCAGGTGGATTAAATAATGGTTTAGATTTACAATTGGACCCGATACGTGACGCTGCGGTTGACTGTTAGGATTTTTTTTACTATCAAAACAGGACAACGTTCGTCGGGCCCGCTAGTGTGCTTGTATTTTATGAATATCAATCATATTGAGAAATAATAAACATTACATTTAACTATTTTATTTAATTTTTGTTTTTACTTACATACATTGTAATTAAAAAACACGAATCTTATTTAAAACTAGCAATTAGCCGCAGCTCCCTATGCATTTTTAAATTTATTTTCTTTACTTAAAATGTGACATATAATATAAATATACTCTCAATTTTGAGATAATTTATAAAACCGTGTACAATATTTGATTATTTATCAGGTTTCTTAGAGCTAATGAGATTATTCTTAACACTTATTATACAAGACTCTCTCAATTCCAAAATGACATATTTTAGTTCCCGACTGCAAAATCATATCAAAATCAGTGGATATTGTGAATTATCAGAATCTTTTTTTTTAATATGATATTTAACATTATAAAAAATACTATTGACTACTGTAACCTATCAAGTTCGGAGTGACTTATATATTCTGTGTACAAAATTGTATGATCTTTCTTGAATTATTTTTAACAATTCTAGTGCCCTACCAATTCATACAAATAGACAGACAAGTTTTGTTTAACATCCTATATATAATTAAATAAGTTTATAATATACATACATCAAAAAACCACAAAAAAAGTTGCTATTATATAGAACTACAAATTTACGAATATGTAAAAGAAAATTTTATTTGCGGTCTTATATTTCAAATATCGAAAAAATACTTAATATTATATTTAAAATACTTGCAATAACATGTAAGAACATGGAGTTGTAAACAGAAATTATTTCAAATAAAATACAAGTACCATAAATAATATTAATACAATTCAAGGAACGTTGGCGTTATATTACGACGGTTACAAGGCGGCGTTCGCGTCCATATTTCACTAGTAAATATTTCTCAAAGGACGTTAGTTCACTGCGTATCCAACGGTTACTTCCGTCGTCTGTGGCCCAGTAGAGAGAGCAGTAAGTCCGTAAGGCCGACACCACGAGGCGTTTGCGCAGACAGATCTGGAATGACTACTTGTGGCACTTCAAAATTCTCAGTATTGTAAGTATATTCATCGTCATCTGGGTACCAAGTATTTGGCCTGAAGTTCGGCAAGTCATCCAGGTTTATGCCAAAGTCCTCGGGATTTATTGTCAAGTCGTAGAATTCTGGTCTCAGATAGCCATTTTCATCGAATATGTTTGAAATATCAGTTTCCAGGTTAGGTATGGGTTCTGATGTGAAATCTGGGATGATATTTTCCGGAACAGGGGGAATCGCATTGGCCAGAGCGTTAGTCACCATTGATATTAAATCATTGATATAATCAGTGAGATCCAAGTTTTGATCTAAGTCATCAATCTGAAGTTGTTGTATGATAGGGTTTAGTAAATCAGGGCTAGGCCATGGTGGATCTGTACATGGTTCTTCTTGGTTTGAGCTAGTTTCTTGTTTTTCTGTCGTGACCTCTGATGGTTTTGTGGTTGGTTCTTGCTGGTTTGTGGTAGGTTTTTGTTTTTCTGTTGTGATTTCCGTTGTTTCTGTACTTGGTTCTTGTTGGTTTGTAGTAGGTTCCTGTTTTTCTGTTGTGATTCCCGTTGTTTCTGTACTTGGTTCTTGTTGGTTTGTGGTATGTCCCTGTCTTTCTGTTGTGATTTCCGTCGTTTCTGTACTTGGTTCTTGTTGGTTTGTAGTAGGTTCCTGTTTTTCTGTTGTGATTTCTGTTGTTTCTGTACTTGGTTGTTGTTGATTTGTAGTAGGTTCCTGTTTTTCAGTCGTGATCTCTGTTGGCTCTTTGCATGCTTCTTGTTGGTCTGATGTGCATTTCTGTTTTTCTGTTGTGATATCTGATGGTTTTGTGCTTGGTTCTTGCTGGTTTGTAGTAGATTCTTGTTTTTCTGTTGTGATTCCCGTTGTTTCTGTACTTGGTTCTTGTTGGTTTGTGGTATGTCCCTGTCTTTCTGTTGTGATTTCCGTCGTTTCTGTACTTGGTTCTTGTTGGTTTGTAGTAGGTTCCTGTTTTTCTGTTGTGATTTCTGTTGTTTCTGTACTTGGTTGTTGTTGATTTGTAGTAGGTTCCTGTTTTTCAGTCGTGATCTCTGTTGGCTCTTTGCATGCTTCTTGTTGGTCTGATGTGCATTTCTGTTTTTCTGTTGTGATATCTGATGGTTTTGTGCTAGGTTCTTGCTGGCTTATAGTAGATTCCTGTGTTTGTGTTGTGAGTTCCGTGGTTTCTGTACTTGGTTCTTGTTGGTTTGTGGTAGGTTCCTGTTTTTCTGTTGTGATTTCCGTTGTTTCTGTGCTTGGTTGTTGTTGGTTTGTGGTAGGTATCTGTTTTTCTGTTGTGATTTCCGTTGTTTCTGTACTTGGTTGTTGTTGGTTTGTGGTAGGTTCCTGTTTTTCAGTCGTGATCTCTGTTGGCTCTTTGCATGCTTCTTGTTGGTCTGATGTGCATTTCTGTTTTTCAGTTGTGATCTCTGATGGCTTTGTGCTAGGTTCTTGCTGGCTTATAGTAGATTCCTGTGTTTCTGTTGTGATTTCCGTGGTTTCTGTACTTGGTTCTTGTTGGTTTGTGGTAGGTTCCTGTTTTTCTGTTGTGATTTCCGTTGTTTCTGTACTTGGTTCTTGTTGGTTTGTGGTAGGTTCCTGTTTTTCTGTTGTGATTTCCGTTGTTTCTGTACTTGGTTCTTGTTGGTTTGTGGTAGGTTCCTGTTTTTCTGTTGTGATTTCCGTTGTTTCTGTACTTGGTTCTTGTTGGTTTGTGGTAGGTTCCTGTTTTTCTGTTGTGATTTCCGTTGTTTCTGTACTTGGTTCTTGTTGGTTTGTGGTAGGTTCCTGTTTTTCTGTTGTGATTTCCGTTGTTTCTGTACTTGGTTCTTGTTGGTTTGTGGTAGGTTCCTGTTTTTCTGTTGTGATTTCCGTTGTTTCTGTACTTGGTTCTTGTTGGTTTGTAGTAGGTTCCTGTTTTTCTGTTGTGATTTCCGTTGTTTCTGTACTTGGTTCTTGTTGGTTTGTAGTAGGTTCTTGTTTTTCTGTAGTGATTTCCGTTATTTCTGTACTTGGCTCTTGTGGAATTGTGGTAGGTTCTTGTTTTTCAGTTGTGATTTCCGTTTTTTCTGTACTTGGTTCTTGTTGGTTTGTGGTATGTTCCTGTTTTTCTGTTGTGATTTCCGTTGTTTCTGTAGGAAATCACGACTGAAAAACAGGAACCTACCACAAACCTACAAGAACCAGGTACAGAAACAACGGAAATCACAACAGAAAAACAGGAATCTACTACAAGCCAGCAAGAACCTAGCACAAAGCCATCAGAGATCACAACTGAAAAACAGAAATGCACATCAGACCAACAAGAAGCATGCACAGAGCCAACAAAGATCACAACTGAAAAACAGGAACCTACCACAAACCAACAACAACCAAGTACAGAAACAACGGATATCACAACAGAAAAACAAGAACCTACCACAATTCCACAAGAGCCAAGTACAGAAATAACGGAAATCACTACAGAAAAACAAGAACCTACTACAAACCAACAAGAACCAAGTACAGAAACAACGGAAATCACGACAGAAAAACAGTAGGTTCCTGTTTTTCTGTTGTGATTTCCGTTGTTTCTGTACTTGGTTGTTGTTGATTTGTGGTAGGTTCCTGTTTTTCAGTCGTGATCTCTGTTGGCTCTTTGCATGCTTCTTGTTGGTCTGATGTGCATTTCTGTTTTTCAGTTGTGATCTCTGATGGCTTTGTGCTAGTTTCTTGCTGGCTTGTAGTAGATTCCTGTTTTTCTGTACTGATTTCCGTAGTTTCTGTACTTGGTTCTTGCTGGCTTATAGTGTATTCTCGTTTTTCTGTCGTAATTTCCGTTGTTTCTGTACTTGGTTCTTGCCGGTTTGTAGTAGATGCCTGTTTTTCTGTAGTGATTTCCACTGTTTCTGTACTTGGTTCTTGCTGGCTTGTAGTAGATGCTTGTTTTTCTGTCGTGATTTCCGTTGTTTCTGTACTTGGTTCATGTTGACTTGCAGTAGATTCCTGGTTGTCAGTCGTAGTCTCCGATGGCACTGTGCTTGTTACTTGTTGGACTGTAGTAGATTCCTGGTTGTCAGTTGTAGTCTCCGTTGGCTCTGTGCTTGTTACTTGTTGGACTGTAGTATATTCCTGGTTGTCAGTTGTAGTCTCCGATGGCTCTGTGCTTGTTACTTGTTGGACTGTAGTATATTCCTGGTTGTCAGTTGGTGTCTCCGATGGCTCTGTGCTTGTTACTTGTTGGACTGTAGTATATTCCTGGTTGTCAGTTGTAGTCTCCGATGGCTCTGTGCTTGTTACTTGTTGGACTGTAGTATATTCCTGGTTGTCAGTTGGTGTCTCCGATGGCTCTGTGCTTGTTACTTGTTGGACTGTAGTATATTCCTGGTTGTCAGTTGTAGTCTCCGATGGCTCTGTGCTTGTTACTTGTTGGACTGTAGTATATTCCTGGTTGTCAGTTGGTGTCTCCGATGGCTCTGTGCTTGTTACTTGTTGGACTGTAGTATATTCCTGGTTGTCAGTTGTAGTCTCCGATGGCTCTGTGCTTGTTACTTGTTGGACTGTAGTATATTCCTGGTTGTCAGTTGGTGTCTCCGATGGCTCTGTGCTTGTTACTTGTTGGACTGTAGTATATTCCTGGTTGTCAGTTGTAGTCTCCGATGGCTCTGTGCTTGTTACTTGTTGGACTGTAGTATATTCCTGGTTGTCAGTTGTAGTCTCCGATGGCTCTGTACTTGTTACTTGTTGGACTGTAGTATAGTCCTGGTTGTCAGTTGTAGTCTCCGATTGCTCTGTACTTGTTACTTGTTGGACTGTAGTAGATTCCTGACTGTCAGTCGTAGTCTTCAATAGCTCTGCGTTTAGTTCTCCATGGCTTGTAGTAGTTTCTTGCTCTTCAGTCGTGGTCTGCGATGGCTCTGTTGTTGGTTCTTCTTGGCTTGTGGTAGTTTCCTGTTCTTCTGTTGTAATTTCTGATAGCTCTGTGCTTGGTTGTAGGTGCTTTTCTATATGAGGATTTATATTCTCGATAATAACAATATTTTCTGTGACATTATCATAAGAGTGAGTTTTCCCATTTAGTATAGCGCTCTTTATATTTATTTTTACTAGAGGTAGCTCGGTATCGTCATGTTGGGTATCGTCTCGTGTTTCGCTAAGATATTCGGTGATGCTCGCGCTAATGTCTAATTCTCGCATGACTGGTGCGTCATTATTAGAGATCGGGAATCGTTCGGTGTGAGCTACTGGTTTGCCATTTTGAAACAGTTTTTTGCCAATCGGCGCTGTAACGGTGATGACTGTAACCGTTGCCAGCACAATCTGGAAATACAAATTAAATTTTTGCTTGTTATTGTTTTTACAATTAGTGATAAGTTCACACAACATGTACCTTTACCAAATATATAAAATAGGAATAGAGACTGAACAATCTGTTTGTTCATTGGCTTAAAAAAGAACATCTAAAATATTTTACACAAATTGTTAATTGAATTAAAATAAATTAGTAAATACTCTTTAAATGTACGGCTGGTTCAATTTCAACACTAAGAATTGATAATTCATATTCAGCATCAAACTGTAATATACTAAGATATAGAACAAGGCGGAGATTGATTGATTGATTGTTTAAAAAAAAACAAAGTGTGTCGAGGTGAAACTTTTGTATTGTGGTGAAGCATTTTAATTTAACAGGCGGCCACCCATCCTAGTACTAACCGTGTCCGACGTTGCTTAACTTCGGTAATCGTACGCGAGCGGTGTTTTCAGTATTCTATCCCACAGTGTTTACTCCTATCACTTTTTTTAAACCCTCCCTAAATAAGGTTTATTCGAGACGTAAGATACGAGAGGACTGGACTCACCAGGAGGCGCATAGTGCGTGCTGGCTTGCTTTGTCCGGGCTGGTCCGGCGGTGTCTTGCAACAGTATCTACTTGCGGTCAGTTTGTGACTAGAGACTTATATCAACTACGCCTAATGGTGCAAACCGCAGAGTCGTTATTATAAATATCGAGAGACGCTAATGGTCATTTACACTATCACAACATGACACTATTCTGAAGGTACGTTTTATTTATAACTATATAACTATTGATTACTCGCGGTTTCGTTTATGTATATTTTTTAGAATATATCATTGAATAAAAAAAAGAATTAACTTAAAAAAAAACAATTTTGTGGTATAATGCGTTTAAAGTTTGTATCTGTACTTTTTAGGTTTTTGTAAAATAAAAGAGAAAAATTGAAGAATAAAACATAACATCGAGTAATATTTAGTTTTTGTTTGATTAAAATCGGTTCAGTCTATTAATAGTTTTTTTTTTGTTCCTTTTCCGTATCCGCAATCAGTAGTACTATGAGCGGATTTGTTGAATGAGGAGTAAGTCTGGCCAAGTGTGTCCTCCATTGAGGACATCTACTTCCAGGGTTATATCATTTGACATGTAGTTGGTGTATGTCTTTTCGTTTCAACCGTTTCACATATCTCTGTTGAATCAGTTCAGTTGCTAGAACATTTGGGTGGTTATTAAGCCTTTTTTGGTACTTAAATGCACTATGAATCTCTTCTTTAATGGTGGTCATATGAAGGTTTTCATGGATCTCGTTGTTAGTAATTAGCCATGGTGCCATAGATATGCTTGTAAGAATTATATTTTGCATGCGTTGTAGTACCATAATGTCGGAGTTGCTGGTGCCTCCCCAAAGTTGGATTTCATACAGCCACACGGGTTTAAGGATTGACTTATAGATCAAGAGCTTATTGTCGGTTGAGAGCTTACTGTTGCGCCCCACAAGCCAGTATAGATCTCTATACCGAATATTGAGTTCCTCTCTTTTTTTCTTGATGTGCTGTTGCCAAGTCAATCTTCGGTCTAGTGCATTCCAAGGTATTTGACATTATTCTTGTGTGGGAGTGATATGTTTTCTAGTGTTACTGGTGGGCAGTCTCTCTTATTTAGAGTGAATGTAACTTGTACAGATTTGGTTGCGCTGGCTTTGATTTTCCATTTGTGTAGCCACTCACTCACTTTGTCTTGTTACTAGCCAAGATAGCTGTGTCATCTGCGAATATAGCAATAGTGACATTTTCGATTAGTGGAAGGTCTGATGTATAAAGAATGTAAAGGATAGGCCTCAGTACTAATCCTTAAGGGCACTCCCGCCTTAATTTCATTAAATACTGAGGTCACCTCATCCTCTTTCACCTGGAATAGCCTGTCTGTCAGGTAAGAGTGCAGTAATAAATAATACCTGTGTGGTAGGTTAGTCTTAATCTTCGAGAGTAATCCCTCATGCCAGACTTTGTCAAATGCTTGTTCTATATCAAGAAATACAGAAGAACGATATTCTCTATTTCTTAGGGTAATTCTAATTTGATTATACAAATTAATAGTTAGTGTAATTTTAATGACGACGCTACTTAAGTATGAGATAACAGTAGATAGTAATAATTAAACTTAATACATTCAAATGACGTTATTAGAAACTGTTTTGTACATCAGGTACCATGGGGACGAATTCGCGGGCACAGGTAGTAGAACAATAAATTAAAATAATGTGTTAATTCGAAAATGGGAATGTCAAACGTTTCAATTCGTATTAAAATAAATGTTGTTTTAAAATGTACCTTCAGAATATGCCTTAGCGGTGCGGGGAGTAGTCGTTTTGTTCTCTCAATGTGTTCTGCGCATATTTAGATATGCTCGTCGAGTATTATATTTTCTTAGAAGAACAACTTTGTCTTTAGTTTGCAAGTTCGTTCATGAATCATGTAATCCATCTAGAAGCAATACATTCAACTGTAACTGGTCTATTACATATACATTTATGACTTACAAGTAACATAGTGTTGTAGTATTACTGCGATGATGTGTTTGCAATCAACAGGAGTCACGTACTGTATATATTGAGTTTGTGACGCGAGAGAACACAAAGATTAGATACACCTCGTTGTTTATGTAAAAAATAACCTATTGATTCACTATATGCTTCTCATTTTGTAATATGTATATATTTATATCTTATACATTTCACGGTCACCTGATCTTAAGTGATCACCGCCATCCATAGACACTTTGAACACCAGGGGAGTTGCAGGTGCGTTGCCATTCTGTGTTTTTGGGAAGGGGCGCGAGGAGGAGAGGAGAGGTGAGGGGACGGCGGTGGTCCTTTGGCGCTCTCACTCACCGGACGAAACGCAACATTGCAAGTACAATAAAAAAAAAGATGCGGTGTCGTGGGACACCAGGTAGGAACGAAGTTCCTTCGGCTAATGTAGAATCGACACAGTTTGCAAAAAAAAAATGCAAGAAAGAACGAGAAAAAAAAACTAATGTAGAATCGACACAATTTAGCGATTAACAGATATTATAATTATAGTTCACCGATTAATCAAATTAATTCAACGATTATTTTCACCAAGAATTTGAAAGAAAGAAGGAGAAAGAGAAAGGTATTATACACTACTCGCTTGTGTATATGAGTGTCGCGCCTGCGCACGTCTCATTTAACGGTTTTATTCCACGCACTTTTTCTTACGGTTTTACTATCACATTTTTTTCAGTTTGGTCGCGCAGCCAAATCCCTATCTCCTCCAAGCCTGCCGTAAAGAACTTCGTTCCAATATCAAATTACAATTACGTTGATCTTGAATTTTTAGATACATGTGTAATTATATTATACACGTAACATTATTTCTCACTTTAGCCGATGTTGTGCCAAGTTCTATGCGTAAAGCGCATGTCAGATTGTCTGTGAGAGACATAATCATAAGTGACTGTTCGAAATGGAATTTAATTTTTCGATGAATATTACAGTGCTGGCTGTTTTTTTATATTATAGGGGTCAAACGAACAGGCGGGTCACCGGATGGTAAGTGATCACTGCCGTCCATAGACGATAGTAATACCAGGGGAGTCGCAAGCGCGATGCAGGCCTATATTTTAGGAAGAGGGGAATGGGGAGGAGAGAGGTGTGGGGAGGTGGGTATCCGGCGCTCTCACTAACTAAACGAAAGGAAATAGTGCAAGCACTGTTACTTCACGTCGGTTTTCTGTGTCTCAGGTGGTAATACCTCACTGAAATAATTTTTTATATCGGACCAATAGTTTCTGAGATTAGTACATTCAAGCAAACAAACTCTTCAGCTTTATAATATTAGTATAAGGGGTGTCGAATAACATCATAAAACCTGAGATATCCAAGCCAACCTCACCTGCACGTGGTGCACCCTGCTGAATAACGAACGAGGCAATGGCGAAAGCAGGCTGGTATGGTTTTACAGCCCGACTGGGTCGCAACAATCATGTATATGGCGAAAAAGCCCGTCATAGTGATTCACTTCTGCGGGTCGCGTTTCGGGATCAGTTTGTGCATATCCAGCTTTTCGTAAGCTGGCATGACAGCGGTGACCAGCGACGGATAGTGTGTCACTCGGTGGTTGCCATTGTTTTTGGATTGTACTATACTTACCATCAGGCATAGTGGAGCCATTTAGCCGTGCTAAAATAAAAAAATATAGATTTCGGGTTAAATACTACTAAGCCGCGTCGAAGAAAACAGCTTTCCTGCTATGGCGAAATATCCAAGTCGACCCAAGCAGGCAAAGTGCAGTTCGGTTTCAATCCTTTAATTTTTCTATTGCAAACTAGAAATAATTTAATCATATTTGTAAAGGGATGTTTGTTTAAGAGGAGGAACATGGGCACAGTCGTGAGCTCCGCGCAGTCTGTCAGTTCCACTACAGTGCAAACGGGTATAGTGCAATTAAATACAGTGATACATTAGCTAGTAGTTGAATGACGCAGCACGTGATGCTGTGGGATGCAGACTAAGGAATCCGCTTGATATAAGAAAGCGATATATAGGCAATATATAATTGCGTTTGATAATTAAACTGAATCTCATACTAATATGGGAGAAGAGTAAGAAGAAAAACAATATTATATGAGAAGTGACTGTAGATTACTATTAAGTAGTTAATCAGAGCGTTCAATTAATTAATACTTTAATCTCCCAGTTAAAAGAAACAAGACGGTGTTCGTCATAGGATTCAATAAAGTCATAGTTTACTACTACTATTGAATTCCTATTTAAATAAGTCTAAATTATTATTTCACTTTTACAATACCTATCAGGGCTTAATCAGTTTCAGAGAGCAGAGCGTAACGTCAAATAAAAATCAAGTAATCTCACTATTATCGAGTTACACTGTGGTATAGTAAAATAAACTGCGAGTCGTGGTATAAAATGCGTGAAATATTTGTGTGTGTGTGTCAAAGCGATGCGATGTGAATCCGTGTCTTCAAATATTTATAAAACACTCAAGCGGGATCGGTTTCAGCTCGCACCATGTTATATAAAGCGCTACAGCGATGTAATCCCAAACACATGGTACACATTGTGCATTGGTTAAACATACAAATATTCGTTAAAACCCGAACGAATTTAGACGAGAATAATAAGTCGTCTGGTAGTGGACTAAAGAGTTACCGTGCTGCGTTTTCACAACCATCTGAAATACACGAAAGCCGTTATTCAATAGATATATTTAGTAAATTTGATATCTTTCAGTGTCTACCAAGAAAAGTCGTATTTTATCAAATTGTACGCAAAATGCAGCAAACGTTAAAAAGTCTTATTACGTTAGAATTTAAAACGATGTGTAGCTAGTATGTCATATAGAACCATAAGTTTAATGTCCAATATCTATAAAATATTCTCTAAAATCATTTTATTTCGAACTAGCTGTACCCGCAGCTCCGCACACATTTTTTTATTCGTATTAAAGAAAAGAAAAGCTGTATTTAAAAAAAAAATTGTTAGTACGACACGCACACCACTTACAGTAACATGTAACGTGTACATTAGATATATAAATACTAACAGCGTGCCAAATGAGGTTTGTCATCAGCAACATATTTCGAACCTTAACCCATAATATAACTACCTCAGTGCTCACTTACACTGTATAAGGAACTAATGAAACAATAACTTAAAATATTATTATAACGATTTACATTACATTTAATATACATTGCCATTATAATTAAGATTTTGTGACTATACAAAAAATAAACGCTTATCTGTACCGCAAGAAATTGTATTATTGAAATCTTTACGTAATACGTTTATAATCTAAGATCTTATTAGGAATACCTCTATGTCATTAAAGTTATTAATAATTATAATGTCGAATTGTAAACAATTAGCTGATAATTATTTATCTAATAAAACATAAAGAATGAATTGAAATCTTCCTAATTTCATGCAGACAAAGTCACGCTTAACAGCTAGCCTAAATTAAAATAAATTAAACTACTTTATATAAGGTTCGCTATCTACCAGTGAAAGTACCGTGAAAATTGTTCAAACCGTTTTGGTTAAAGTACTCTGGGCGAAGCTACGGTTAACAGCTACTATAAACTATAATTTACAAAATTACTTTTTGTAAAGTCAGCTATCTGCCAGTGAAAATCTCGTGAAGGCCGGTAACCGTTTTGCCGATAGCACTGCGGGCGAAGCCACGGTTAACAGCTAGTATAAATTAAGATTGCTTGAATTACTTTTTATAAGGTCAACTATCTGCCAGTGAAAGTCTCGTGAAGATCGGTCTAACTGTTTTGAAGATGGTACTACGGGCGAAGCCACGGTTAATAGATAGTTTAAATTAAAATAGATTAAATTACTTGTTATGATGTTCGCTTTCTCTCCCCCGGGAGGAGGTCATTTCGCAGAAGGAGGTGGCGGAGAGGGCCCGTGAGGCAGACCCGCTAAGTGGCCGTCTCCGCCAACGGAGGACCGGCAGGAGGAGGTGGCGCTTTGCCCACCTCCTCCTGCCACCGTAGCCGGACCTGAGGGGATGGGCCGGGGGGCTCATCTCCTCATTACACAGGTCCGGCGGACGAGGGGAGGCAGCTGGTGTGTACCCAGTCTGTCTCTCTATAGGTAGGAGCCCGGTGGTCACCTTCCGCCGGGCAGACTGTTGGGGCGGCTCTACAAGGTAGATTAGCTATACCGATCCTTTGCCGCCCCAATTAACCACAGATTCGAACCCCGGCATGTACCAACGTATTTTTCGGAATTCGCGTACATTTACTAATTTAAATTGGTAACACTATCGGCTGACGGTGTGGGAAACTATCGTGTGGAAACTTGAACCCAATAAATTTTCTTGTAGTACTACTATATGTGGGAAAAGAGAGCTGTGTGATTTCTCAGAGATAGAAATCGTCAATACGGCGTGGGCTGGCGTGGTGATTATGGATATACCTTCCTTCGGGAAGACACCTCTGGCCCTGCAGTGGGTCCTCCATAGGCTGACTATGATGATCACCTATGCACGGGTACTATACCACTTGCGTCACTTCACAGATTACTCAAAGCGTAATGTTAATAAAAATTGTAGTTTTGTTTAAGCCTTCATGAATTTTTATTTAGATAAAAACCACTAGTCTTAAAATTAAACTTAAAAATGTGATCGATATCTATCCCCCTCATGTAATCATTATTCATTTCTAATACAGTAAATTAATTTAAGCGAAATAAAGACTTTTCATCAGGTGGCCCGCATGCTTGTTTGCTACCGTCGTAGTATAAAAAAAAGACTATATATGACAAGAATATGCTTTCGTGATTTTCTTGATCACATCAAGTATCTGTAGGTCGTAGAGCCACCCTGAAGTTATTACTAGTTTCAGTATGAATGGGTCGGCTCGTCCGGGATACTACCACCCGACCCACAAAAACACCAACGTGAAGTAAAAATTGCATTGTTACCTTTCGTTCAGTCAGTGAGAGCGCTGGAGGACCACCTACTCTCCCCTCACTCCCCTCTCCTCCCTCTCCCCCCTCCTCCGAACAGATGGTAGAAGCGCACTCGGGACTCCTCTGGTGTTGCAAGTCTCTGTGGACGGTGGTGATCACTTAACAACGGGCAACCCACCTGTTCGTTGGCCTCCTATGATATAAACAAAAACGTTTTATCATAAACTTGGTAGTATATATGATGATTACACAAACAAACAGGCAGACATTTCTAAAAATAATTCGAATATATTTAATTACTTGTTATTCTTGGTTAATTGCAATGTTTTTTTTTTCCAAAAAGCTAAAACTATAATACAAACACGTTAAAGTTGCATTCTTATTGTATGCATGTATAGTTTTAATTCTCAGCATCAGTTCTGAGGCGGTACGAGAATAAGGTGGTTGAGAGACTTTATTATATAAAGATATTGTTACAAACTTCATAGTCGCTATTAGAAATTAGTTTATGATGAAAGTTTTCATAGCATGCGACATACAGAGACCGGTATACGTAAATACCGTGACTCGGTGTGGCCACGAAACACGCTAGATGCATCCACGCTCTGCTAATGGCAGCTGGGAGAACATTGTGATGACGGCTTTTACATATCTTATCTAATATTAAACATTTTTTTTTGCATATAAGATATTCCCCAACAAATCGGACGGTTTGATTTTTTTTGTATTCCTCATTTTTACGTTCGTACGAAAAAGGTGGTCAAAGCAGTAAGGGAAAGAATTCGAAGAAATCCTGTCCGAAAGCAAAAGATTTTATCTCGGAATATGAAGATAACACCTAGAACCATGTCACGTATTTATAAAAGATGACTTAGGACTTGCAGCTTATAAGACACGTAATAGTCATTTCTTAAGTGATAATTTAAAAAAGAATAGAGTGGTAAAATCGAAACAACTACTGAAGCGATACGCAAAGGGAGATCACAGAAAAATTTGGTTTACGGATGAGATTTTTTTTTACAATTGAGCAACATTTTAACAAACAACATGGCTGTATTTATGCTCAAAGCTCTAAGGAAGCTTCCCAATTAGTCGACAGAGTGTAACAGTACGGTTGGTATAGGGAGACGAATGAATACTACAAGATTCAAGTGGCAACTAACTTTTATTCGATGAAGAGGCATTTATATATACTATCTTACAGTGGCCACTACCCGACTTCATGACGTGATGGTTTCGTGGAGTAATAACTATAAAGGAGTGACTGAGCCATACTTTTGTGAGAAAGTTATCAAAACATCGGCACAAGTGTATCAAGATACCATTCTTGAGAAGGTAGTGAAGCCTCTTAACAACACCATGTTCAATAATCAAGAATGGCCCTTCCACTCGGCGCTGGGTCATAAAGCTCGTTCTACGCAGTCTTGGTTCCAACCAACGTTTCGGACTTCAACAGAGCTGAAGACTGGACATCGTCTAATCCCGATATTATTATGATTTAGTTTTAGAGAGTACGGCTTGGTCTAAACCATGATTATTTGGAGTCCCTAAAACAATCCGTACGATTGGCAGTGAGCAATTTTCCCAT